>JAGDQP010049611.1:0-13956 GCA_022664845.1 Lepisma saccharinum | reverse complement strand
CGAATTTCTGTAAATTGATTAGATGTCCAATTTTTTTCTCTTTTTTCCTCCTTTCTTTTCCTAATAAACTATTGTTAATAATTTTCTCTTCTATCTGTTGGCAAAATTAACCTTTTAGTATAAACAGTTCCAAGAACTTCTCAAGAAAGAAATTCGAATGGTACAGCCGAAAATTCTGTAGCACAACTGAGTGTCACTGAGTGCCGAAAGCAAATGAAGTATCCCTAGGAAACACCTCCAGTAAATCTAGCTTATGAAACGTAATCCTGAATTTACAGGTTTACAAGGGAATTTCACAATATCTTTAATGACTGATTTTAATATTAAAAGCTTAATTAAAACATCATTAGGTAGTTAATATATGTACAGAATTTTGGTACACTCTGACAAGCAATTAAGAAGTTATTGACAATTAAATGTTTTAATATTAGATCCAGGATAATGGTAGTTAAAATGGGACAATTAACAGTTTTAATATTAGATCCAGGATAATGGTAGTTAAAATGGGACAAAATTCAATAAAAGAAGAGAGAGAGAGAGAGAGAGAGAGATTAATTCATTGGACCATAGTACAAATCGAGATCAATTTTAATCTGTTATGGTGATATTTCAAATAGTCGACTTGGTAACTCTGTATTTATCGTCATTCCCTATCATGAGCGACGAGCTGCAGTTTCGAGGTAAGTATTCGATTCGCAACCTTCCATTAGAATGTTAGCAATTAGGTACATAACATATTCATTATATTATGCCTCTGAAATTCATGGTAAGAAGTCTTTATGTAACGGGCGGTTTTTTTTTTCAGAGTGATCGAACATTTGATAGCGATAGCTGTCGTTTGTTTTGTTTTGATGACATTTTGTTTTGGACTGACGCTGTAACAACGTTTACAAATTGTGGAGATTGTTATTTCAAGAAATGGTCCAGTGAATTGGCCTCCAAGATCATGTGACCTAACGCAACTGGATTATTTTCTTTGGGGATATGTAAAGTCTCTGGTTTATGCGGATAAACCAGTAACAATTCACGCTTTGGAAGCCAACATAACTTGTGTCATTGACCGAAAAACGTCCGCAATTACTTGAAAAAAGTGGTTTGAAATTGGGCTGATCGAATCCGATTCATCAAAGCAAATCGTGGTAGACATATGCCGAAAATTATTTTCAAAAATTAAATGTCAGAAAGTTACCTTTCAAATAAAAACAAAATTGGCTTCAAACTTAATTTTATGTGTTTTATTTCAATTCAAAGTTCTAAAAAATGCACCCGTTGTTAGTATGTGTGTGTGTTGTGTGGTGGGGGGCTCGAAATTGTATATCAGTGTCAAGAAAGCGTTGTACAATTTATGCTACTATATAAAATGTGGGAGATTGATGATTTAAAAATAGTTCAACTGAACATTATGTTCTAATGCGTTACCATCGTTCATCCGTTGCTCGTTCTGTTAGGATTCTGTTTGAGTCACTTTTTTAAGACGAGAACATACCTCGATTCCCACGATTCGCGATTGATAATTGTCAAATGAATTAATCTCTCTCTTCTTTCAACAAATTTTGTTCCATTTTAACTACCATTATCCTGGATCTATTGACCGAACATTGATTGTCCATAACTTCTTAATAACTTATCAGAGTGTGCTGAAGTTTTGTACATATTAAATAAATAAGGGTGTTTCCATTGCGCTTTTATCATTAAAATCGCTCATTAAGGATTACAAACTTCCGTTATTGGCTAGATTACCTTTCCCTCTACTCGCTTTTAAGCAGTGCCGAATGTTATATCACATGACTTTCATATAAATCAACCCTTCATTGACTACGTCAGCAGGTTTTCCTTACATATGACTTGTAATCATTACTATGTTACAAGTTTATTTCGTTTGCTCCATCAAAGATACTGTAACTACAAGAGTTCTATTACTAACACTGAAGTAACAGCGCCTTGAAGTAATGTTCTATTCATAATTGTTTGTGTTCGGTTTCATCTATAATCGTCACTTTCGTTATTTTATTTTGTTTCACCTGCACAGGTAAATTAACAAATTGCGGTGAATATAAAACACGTTATACAGATGACTCTCTGTAATTCTAACTTGGATAATTCGAATTATTGGGTAATCCGAATAGAAGTTAATTCCCCTTTAAATTCTCAATGAAAAGAATTGTTAAAAATTCATATCTAATTCGAAATTTTAGAATTTTTATTTGGATAATTCGAAGTCACGATTTCATTAATTCAAAAGAAGAAGAAATGTTCTGAATTCTAATTTCTTAAACATTTACTCCAAGATGTTTTAGTGATGGTGAGATAGAAAACAGAACAAAGCAGTTTTAACTGGTTTACAGCCATCTACAAACAGAAATAGAGAAAACAAAATTTTTGGTTCCTGGTATTCATCTTTCACCCTCTGGTAATCACATGGGATTGTCCACCCCTTTTGTGTGCAGATGTAAAGATCCCCCGTGGGAAGCACACACACCGTGAACGGTACATGGGAGATGTCAAGGTAGAGAGAGAGCTCCTCATATTCTCGACCAGTCCCACGCTCGACCGCCTTTACTTTCCAACGTGCCCAAGCATACCACGGACAATCTGCTACTAAATTTGGTAGGAGGCTGAATGCACCTCAGAGCGATAGACATAGTAACACTGCGAGAAATTTATCCAGCGTCCTGGCCGGGATTTGAACCCGGGCAGGCCGATTCATAGTCAGTCGCGCTACCGCCTGAGCCACAGATACTTCCTTTGTCCCTCCCTTCGTCCATAATGATCGCAGAGTCCAGTCTTAATCAGTTTCTTAAATATTCTAACACGGCAACAGCACTTAATATTAGAGAATCATAAGCTGTACTAAGATCAGAAGACCCACTATTACAGCACATCATATTAATATCCTTTCAAAATCTACAGATTATTTCCGAGAGTTTCTTATGCAAACTTGTAGTAAGATGATGTAGTACTCAGGATTAATAAGAACTTAACCATGCTGCTTAATATTCATATTTGTTAACAAACAGAGTCCTCCTCTGATGACCTTTCACACCAGTCTACTTGTCTGAAGAAGTGAAGTCGGATCGAGTGAAATGTTGTGGTGGTTAGTTTGTGTCAATGTAACCTTTATGCATCTTTTGAATGTGGATATAACTACCTTGAGGCCTTGTATCCATTACTTAAAATAATAAAAATACTCTGATGAGGCTTATATAACATCTTTTGAGTGTTAATCTAGTCATATTAGGTAAAAAAAAAAATCTGGAAATAATTCTCGTAAAAACATACATCCTTTTGGTCCTTACAACTTTTGTTCTATCTCTTACGGGTTTCGAGAAAAACGTAAATTCAAAAATCATACTTTTTAAGTTGTTGGAAATTTACCATGTAAATTACTTTTAACACGTAGATTAATCTCCAATTTTATGATTTTTTTAATTTACGTTTTTCTCGAAAACCGTAAGAGATAGGAGAAAACTTATAAGGACTGAAAAGATGTATTGTTTTATGATATTTAATTTTTGTCTCTTTAATGTTTTTCATATTTCCAACGGTTACCGAGATATGATAAAAAAAAGTGAAAATCGGCGGCCATTTTCCAAGATGGCGGCCGTAGCACAGCGTGCACGAGTGTTGATTTTTGATATGTTGTTACTGGGTACTAGTACTACACATATGCGAAGTATCTCGTCTGAAGAATTTTTTCCAGGTAAAACCCGAATATGACTGGACTATGTCTAAGATTTGAATCCTAATTCAAAGCAAAGTATTTTGGTAACTTGACCAAAATCCGGACGCTAGCAATCCACTTGTTCAAGAGAAGATCGGCTCACATCTACTAAAGAGCAGCATCCATGAGAAACCTCCTGCGATATTTGTGTCGCTCATTTATGCTAATAATGAAATGCGTTTTCAGTGCGATCACTCTAGAACCCATAGCAGACCAGACTGGAACGCTCTTCATGGGGGACAGTCGTTTTTACCTTTGTAACAGTGACGAATTGATTAAGAGGATGTGAATGTCTGTTACCGAGCTACATCTGCCGACATACTGTACTGACCGCAGGCACTATGGTATGGGGAGATATCTTCTATGATAAACAGGACTACCCTCATTGTTGTGCCTAACAGCATGAAGGCGAACGTTTACATCAGCTCTACGATGGGACGCACGCGCGTACTTTACCTGCATTTAAGGTGACGGTGACTGCAGTGGTTACTGAGAAGAGCGATATTTAAATTTGACATGGCACTGACAAGGAAAGTATCCATAGGCGTACTGACAGGAATTTGCTAGAAGTGCGCCCTTGATTAATTGGCATAGTACTGAAGCTTTTAAAGTAGATTTTAGTTGCTAAACGGTCACCTTCTGCCAATGAACCAAGATCAAAATTAGTTTCAAGGGTCATTCTAAAGCCAAAAGATATTCTGTTAATTCATAAACTAAAAAAGTAATCAAAATATTAATCATTTTGTGATGTTACATGTGAGGTCAACAACATTTCGCGTTATAATAGCACCATTTCCGCCATATTGAAATCCCGTATATTGGATTCCGGTCAGGTTTTTGGAATAGAAAATGGGTCATGTGATATATCAATTTGGACCAGAAGAGTGTCACAAATGCAATTGTGAAATTAGTTGTAAGATATATTCAGTAGCTTCAAAGTTAATCCTCAAATTATTAGTTGGCACTTCCAACAAATTCCTTTATATGGCTATGGGTACTTTGTTTTTGAGTGTGCATCCTACAAATTGTAGAACAATATATTCAAGTTTCACTGCTTAATGTTGCGATTTCATTTTCTCTCATTGCTTTTATTAATAAAACTTTTCTTCGAAATTTTCCATTTTTCCCTGTCAAGTGAAGTAATTTTTGCGAACTGGACACCGAAAGAGCTATAATTCGTAAAGCTCCAGAGATGAAGCCTTTTCTCCCAAAACTATAAAGAACAGATTCCAGAAAGATTTTCTGGATTTCTAAAGACATAAAGAGTATATTTATGTTGTGGCTTCTTTTGTATCTTATCATCTCAGTTGACCAGAAATTTAAGAGAAGCTGGAAGAGAAAACAAATCCTCACTCGAGAATGTGATATAGCTTTTCAGAGCGAGTGCATAGCGTTTCTTAATTTGCGCAGCGTTTAGTGACGTAAAAAAATAATAAAAGGCTCAAATACTGTAGTAAACATACGACAGATAAAAATGACTTTCAAAGAAATAGTATGAACGTATGATTATGCAAATTAAAAGAGTGTTGATACTTCATTCAGTGTCACATATCGGCAAATGTAGCGATATACATATCAATGAAACAAGCCATCAACAACAACGAACAAAGAAATGGATTATTATTTTTAAAGTTAAAATGGAAATATATAGCTGTATTTGAAATATAATACTGTTTTTAACATACTCAAAATACAAAATATCAAAAATATAATACTTTATTGAAATTCAGAGTACATATATGACATGTACTGCTAAGTTCATATACATAACTCTCTTTTCATGAGAGAGGGAACTTACAATTTATCAGTTATAGTTACATGTAGGTTAGGTTACATGTAGGTCATATGTATAGTTACAGTTTAACAGTTATAGTTACATGTAGATTAGGTTACATGTAAGTCATATGTATAGTTACAGTTTATCGCTTATAGTTACACATGTGCTTTAATTTTTTTTAAGGAACAGTTAGTACCTATTGGCGCTCTATACGATTTTACAGAAAACAAATATTTTTTTTTTTCTATTAACACAGGGTTTCTGTTCTTACAATGATCCTATAAAAATGAAGATTTAAGTGTTTTGATTCTTAGTTATGTATAAGACTTAGGAAAACACGTGTAATGGGTGGCACTTAAGATAGGCAATCTAGTTTTATCATTAGGATTACAAATCTATTGTAATTTTCATGAATCTGATGTAGAAGGTAATCATATAAACAGATTTAGAACACTCGAATCTTGCCATATAAATATACAAGTAATGGAATAATATTAAATCACATTTAACCATACAATTCCCAATTCAAGCAGATATTTTGTTTACATTATGAATAATTCACGAATGAGCACTCAAACATATGGAAAGTTCCTTCGTTAGTACGACATAAATTAACAACAGAAGAATACATGTTCACTGATGCTCATAATTTAAATAAGTGAACAAAATCAAGTGGTTTATGTACCTACACGCAGTTAATAAATTATAACATATTCTCAACAGGGTCTGTATAGAAATTATAAATTACCAGTTCATTTGGTTTATATATTTTGGTTATTTGAGGTTCAATAGTAATTATAGCTTGCCTGATATCTTGTTTCAAGTACTGGTTTGCTTTCAAAACTTTCAAGAAGTTAGTAACAAATTCAAGTTTTGTGCTGTATTTTTCGAAATCAAAATCATACGTATACTTTTCAATATTGCTAGTTGCAAGAAAGTTGAAAAACTTTGCAATTGCTTGGGCGTTTTCACGGGAGGATTTCAACTTACCAAGCAGATCATCGATGTCAATAGCTACAGTTGTTGCACTGAATTTCGTTCTTGCATGATATTGAGCGTCAACATCTACGATGTCAATCGGTTTGGCTCCTAACCCGTCTGTTCTCACGAGATCTTTAACCTTAGAAATGACTGCTTTAACGTCAGCTGTTACTTTCTCTCTCGTCTCCATGAATTCTAGTAATGCTCTCAAGAATTCACCCCTGTGTTTGTATTTTTTTATGTTGAAGCCTTGAACTAAGGTGTTAAAATTAATATGTTTATTGGAAAATAATCTATATAATTGATTCACAAGGTTCTGCTTGTCCTGTGGTAATTTATATTTCGGTATTGCATTCAAAATGCTAATAATATCAATATGGACTGATGAAATAGTCCAGATATTACTGGTTGTTTCCTCACATATTTCGACTTCTGTGGCTCTTGGAGGAACTCTAGGCTTGAAAGTAGTAGCTATTGAAGGAGTAGTAGGGTGGGTAATCCTTCGAGAAGAACTTGTAACACTTACAGTTGGTCGATGAGTTGTTATTACTACTGGTTTTTTTGGGGTTGGTTTGGTTAAGATTATAGCTTTTGTAGTCTCTTTTCTAGTGCTACGTACTGAAGTTCGTGTAGTTGGTTGCGTCTTACGAGTAGAAGGTATTTTTGTTATTACTTTTCTAGTAGTAACCAAAGGTGTAGGTTTAGTAGGTGGTTTTGTTCTTGCTGTGGTACGTACGGATTTCGCTGTCGATGGCTTTGTAGTAGGTTGTGCTTTTCTGCTAGTTATCACCTGACGTGTGGATTTAGTAAAGAATGGAGTAGTTTTGACAGTTGGTTTTGTTCTCACTGTGGTACGTACGGATTTCGCTGTCGAAAGTTTTATAGTAGGTTGTGTTTTTTTGGTAGTTATCACGAGACGTGGTGTAGATCTTGTAACGAATGGTGTAGGTTTGACAGTTGGTTTTGTTCTTACTGTGGTACGTACTGATTTCGCTGTCGAAGGTTTTGTAGAAGGTTGTGTTTTCTTGCTAGAAACCGTGTAGCGTGGTGTGGCTCTAGTAACGAATGGTGTAGTTTTGACCGATGATGGCTTTGTTCTTACTGTGGTACGTATTGATTTTCCTGTTGGCTTTGTGGACTGCGTAGAGCGTGGTGTTGGTGAAGTTGGTTTATTAGTACGTAGAGTAGATTTGACAGTAGTCGGTATTGCTTTTGTAGTCCTGTGTGTAGTCGTTTTCTTTGTAGTAGGCAAGGGCCGTCTCGTGGTAGAAACATGCGGTTTTGAACTAGAAATTCTACGAGTTGTAGACTTCTTGGTAGTAACAATTACTGGTGAAGGTCGTGGAGTTATTGTTGATTTCACGGTAGGCTTCCTAGACACGGTTGGTGGTGGAAGTTTTACTGTCGAACGCGCTGTGGGCGGACGTTTTGGCGTGGTTACTGGAAGTGGTGTTTGAGTTTTCTTACTATGGTGATCAGAACAATTTTCTTTCGGACGCTGTGATGTTTTTAGAGTTGAATTATAATATGCTTTAGTTGTGATGCGTTCTACCTTTGTGGTTATTACACGTTTTGTTGTTTGTGGCGCCAATGTTGATTTGGATGTTGTTGGGGGTCTATGAGTGGATGGCGATTTTGTAGTGTGTTTTGTTGTCCTCTGTGTTGGTTTGTGTGTTGTAGTTTGTTCTGTGCGATGGGGTGTGGATGGCGATGGGGCAGGTGAGTTGGGGCACGTGTTGCACGTTGGCTTATTTCCTGGAACAAATGGTCCTATGAACACTGGTGCTTTTGGATCTATTATCGTAATATTTAAATTAATATTTACATTCTGCGGTTTATCCCAAGGTTGTTCCTTCATAATAGTGGCCCACGTCTTTATAAATTGTGCGTCACATAGGGAACATCTCTGATTGGGGATATAATTTATGCATTTTGACTTGAAGTGACTTAGAATCCCCTTCAGCACCTTTATGTCACCCATAGCCAAACACTTTTCAGTGATACCTGAAAAGAGAGTGTTCAAATTCTCATGAGGAATGTCTTGATCGGAAGCAGTTTTCAGATATAATTCTTGTACCTCAAACCCTTGAGCTCCTTGCCCTCTCTCTTGTATATACCCCATTGAATTGGTTATTACTTCTACCAGTTTTTTATTACCTTGTACATGATCTCGAATATATAACAATAAGTTTCTTAGTAAGTCTGCCCTGTTTGAGTACAGTTTATAGTTGAAATTCTCCAGCTCTTTTAGAGCTAATGGAGTAGTTAAATATCTCTTAAGTTCTGTAATATATTTTTGAGGAACGGTACTTTTAAAAGCTGTCAGGAGAATATCAAAACTTACTTTCTGTGTACGAGTTATAACACGATCTGATAGTTGATTTGCAAGTTTTTCTTTCTTCAAAACGTGAGTGTTAGATCCTCTGCCTTTAGTTGTTGCTTTGAAAAGAAGTGGTCGAATTTCAAGAACTTTAGATGAATTATCTTGAATATGATGGCTTTCAACTGGTTCTAAACACCTTGCGAAACATTGCGGTTGTCTGTCGTACAGAGGAACTTCAACATGTGTATCGTTTAGTTTTTTCGGTGGTAGAACATCTCCTTCAGCAGCCACGAAAGTTTCTTTGAAGAGTTTTAAATGACACTTGTCTTCCGAATCAAATGTTTGTTTTAACACATCTACCTTTAAAATGAAGCTGATGATATAAAGAAATTGAACTCTTGGATTTCTGAACTGGTAGATGTTAAGTTGTTTAATTATTTCGTTCCATGGCAGATCCTTTTTGGAAAATAATGAGATAATATCAACCATTAGTTTAAAATGTTTAACATCTAAAGGCATTGTACCGAATGATTCTACCAAGTGAACAAGTTCATCTCTGGATCTGGGCGAACACTCCATTCCGTTATCTCTACAGTATTTGTAGTAAAGATGGATAAGAATGGACTTAATAATGGGCGCTTTGGGATTAGAGTCTGGAAGTGTAAGCTTCAATCTTTGCAGAAGAGCAATTAGCAATGCTTCAGGTTCGGAGTACTCAAAATATAAAAGCTGTTGCTCACTTACAGGCAGTTTATACACGTATCCCTTAGCAATATCCTTCCCCAAAACATTGGCCGCTTCAACAATGTCTGGTGGGAAACTTGCAGTATGGATCAGCTTATAAAGTTCACTGAACTTAACACCAACTGCTCCGGGTGATCGAAGATTGTAATTTTGAGAAATCAAAGGCATAGGAAGTCTGATAGGATCCTCTTCCACATGTTGCGCGCTTGATTCCGCCAATACTTTTAAAGCATTGTCCTCTACACTTTTACATCCTTTAAGTAACTTTAAAACACCTTGCAATGCCGAATACAAATTTTTGTATATTTTTATCTCGAAGCGCTTTTTTAATTCAGCGTCAAACTGCTTATGTTCAGAAGATTTTAGAAGCATATATCCAAGATGCTTGACCTTTTCCAAGCCATACGGTGAAATTCCTGGATATTCCAGGTTAAGTAAAAGAAGACCAAATATATTAGTTGTGAGTGGTATGTACTTCCTCTTGATTCCCTCCAAAATGACATTGTTAAAAATAGATTGCCTATCACAATTCTTGTGGTTATACTTTCGAATTCTATCACTAACCTTAGAGAACCACATAGATTTTAAATGTTTTCGTGTGAAATGTGGCATACCTTCGTAAACAGTATGAGTTATGTTTTTAAGCACTGCATTCAAATTAAATTTCAAAGTTTTCAAAGCAAATTGCAAACGGTGAACATCTAAAATATATCGACATGGCACAGTATCTTCGAGTCGGTTTAAAAGTCCAAGAAATTGTTCCTCTGCACTTTTAGACCCAGAATAGTGCTGAATGTTCAATACGATGTCGATTGTTGAGATGCGTCTGGTTCTAATTCCATCATATATTTCCTTTAAAGAAGACCAGTATTTATGGCTAAGCTTGAGATAAGGGTACTCCAGAAAAGATCCTAATATGTTGATTAGATTATTCCTAAGTACGATTGCTCCTTGTAGAGTAACTTCTAGTTCTCCATCCACGGGCCGCTCAAGTTTGTTATAAATGTTGGCACTTTGGCTATCTCTGAGAGCTGACGTGGAAAGTATCTGAAAATTAAAAACAAATAAATTAATTTGATTATGGTGCTTGTAACTTGAATAAACAAAGGAAATTAGAACAATCAGCATTTTACATTTAAATAACAATAGTCATTGTATAGCAATAACAGAGCAGTGCTACCGTCACATAACGATTTGGGTGATTGGCAATTGTTTGAGATAAGAGGTGTTACCTTCGTGCGTTAAGTTAAACACAAACTATACTTAATTCGCGGGAAATTTAGTGCAAGTGAAATTAGTCTGTTTTAAGCATTAGCATGCCTTCCGGATGTTTCATATGAAATTATGGTCTCCCGTGTGTTAGTGTTGTACAAGAATTGAATTCAAACTCAGTGTACTACACAAAACTCAAGAAATATTTCTCCTTGTACTAAATTATGGTGCAATGTTAGCGCGAATGGTCATTGTAAGAATACGTGAATTATCTGAATTTAAACGAGGCGTGACAGTGGGGATGAAGCGGATGGGACATGTCATTTCCGAAGTTCTAGCAACATTCAACATTCATTGGTCCATTATATCACGTGTATACCTAGAAATCTACCCACCGTAAATAACCCAGAGTTCTTAGCAACCGTTATCAGCAGCGTTGAGGTAGAATTGTCCATGGTAACTGACCAACAATGTCTTCATTCAGCAGAATAAGGATATCAGTGCAGCGTTCTTTAGCATCAATGGGATACGGGAGCAGAAAACCCACCAGAGTGCCTATATTAACATCACGACAGCGGGTACAGAATCCGGTTTCGTGAAGATTAATGGACTGTGGTGAGTCCATTATAACCATTTTTGGAACTTTCAGTTCTGTAGTGGACAAATAAATAAACAAATGAAAGATTGGTAGAATGTGGTGTGGTCACTACTTGTAAGGTTTGGGTGTAGCACAGGCTCCATGAAGCCATACTTGGACCCCAGTTGTCTATAAGGCGCTATGCAGGCTGATGGTGGTTCCATACTGGCGTGTGTTTTCGTAGTATGTGCTGAGATCAGAGGCTCTACAGAAACACGTTGAAGGCTACGTTACACTGCTTGGTGACAATTCCAACTCTTCGCGAATATCATATACCCCACAGAAATCCAGCAAGATAGTGGAAGTGGAACGTGCCAAGTTATTCACAATTGGTTGGTGGAGGATTTTGTATATCTACGAGGAATGCTGTGGTTACCGCGTCCACCCATCATGAGCCCAATAGAATGCATATGGGATGTGGTAAAGAAGTCCATTTACATCCGAGATGCAACACACACAAAATATTACGGAGCTGTATGTGACTATGAAGATGGTGTCGCTCAACGTATATCCAGAGGTTTTCTGCTTACTTGAGAAACTCATTCCAAGTTGAGTTTCTGCACTTCTCTGAGTTAGGCACTTAGCCCATGACTTTTGGTATGGGATTGTGTTACAAACTACAATACTAAATACTTCTTTTAGCTTAAAGTTTATGAATGTTTTGGATCTTCATATGTAGGATCCGGGGAAAATAATGGTATACCTCATTTGTAAACAAAAATGAGTTGAGTACAGAAATAGAATGGTAACACTCATATATACTGACTGTGGGAAAAGCTCAACTTAAAAACAACAAGTGGTCGCATAATGGCCATTTCTTTGTGGGAAGCCCCATAAGACAGCATGGGAGAATGAATTTTCCGAACATAATATCTTAATTCATGCTCAGTGTGGGTTACCATTATTTTCCCCGTACCCTTCATATATATCTTCGTTATTCTTGTCAAGAAACTATAACCTTATTCGACTCGTGATTGACAACAAACTTGGAAAAATCTCTCATCAGAACACCGTGCTCGGAATCTCAGAACGCTTATGTTAACAGATGTTCGGTGACAACACTACAAAGTTGCACAGGAACGATTTGATATGAGAAAATTCCATTCATTGGTATTGGCAATGTTTTATATTTATACAATTAAGCGGATGATTTTTTGAACATGTCCTACTCATAATATAAACTAAGAAGAAAAAAAACTTAATAAAGTGATGATTAGAGACAGAGAGAAGTTCGACAACGTCGTAAAATGCCAAATCTATGATAATATCGTGATTTATATAACGTTCTTTATGATTGTTTACACATCCCATGTGTCATTTTGTTCAGTCACGATCAAAAGCCTCTGGTGTAAGGAAATGGCAAGTTCATTGCATTTTCACCACGGACTTACGATCGACTTTACACGTTTAGGGAACACCACCAACCTGACTTCAAAAGGAACAAGGATTTTATACCGCCCAGGACACTCATTTCTTGGTTTAATCAGTGTAAAATTCAGAGAATGTGCCTTTAGCGTCATCTGGATAATTTTTATATATACAAGCATAAATTTCATATCTTTTTGGTTGTAATAAATAGGAACTTAAAGCCATTAAGAGAAATGACATACGTCCATCTATATTCTATGACATACATTTCTAAAGACCTGTTCAATCAAACACACGGAGAGAGCAAACAAAGCAAACGCAGAGACAGAGAGTGAGAAAGAGAGAGAGAAGAGGAAAAGTTCAGTTGATTTATGAACACATACAAAGTCAGTGACCAGGTCTAGTGGTTAAGGTCGCTGACTGCTGATCGTGGGGTCCCGGGCTCGATTTCCGGCTCTACCAAGGATCTGGAACGAGAGGATCCCATTTTCCACGGTGGAGGAGGAAGCCACCATCTATAACATTGGTACTCATTTTGAGGTTTAATAGTTGTACTACTGTCTACAGGAAGTGCATCATAAAGAGATAATTTCTTTGATTCTCTCATTCCACCTTCATTGAAGAGAGCTAATGGGAATGGGGATAATTCATATCTTAAAAAATCCGCAACATCCGCGTCACTATTTTTTTTTCAATCATAGTTCTTTGGAAGATCATAAGAGGGTCAACAACCACTATCTAGCTGTGGCTTAGAGAAAGCAACTTCTCATCCTACTGTTGCAATAATAGGAGAAGATGTGGACTTGGTGGTACTACTGGTTGTTTTGGTACCATCAGAAAGCAACATTTACTTCATGAAGCCCTGGAGGGGAAAATAGAAGCTAAATTCATTTCGACGAGAAAACTGCAAGAACATTTTTTTCAAACCATCCTCCTCCTTCATGCATTCAGCGGATACGATACTAGTTCAGCCATTTATAAAAAAGCAAAGCAACAATGGTTACACTGATAAAAACAACAGAGCAAGATGAGAGACATTGCTGACATCTTTTATAATCCCTCATCAACACCAGATGCTGTCTCACAAACCGGCGAGAAGATGTTCGTTGCTGCATACAAAGACACTGCTAATACACATGATTTGAATAATCACCGATATTCAGTATTCCTTAAATCATCAACAAAGGTCAAAG
>JAGDQP010049609.1:0-14455 GCA_022664845.1 Lepisma saccharinum | reverse complement strand
GTTGATAAGGAGATTAGAAGGTAAGTATTATTATTACTTCTGTCTCCAAGTTTATTTTTTTTTTTGCTTGTATTCAATTTCGAATAAAGGTGATGTGCATTTTGAATTTTGCAATTGTTTACAGTAGGCATCCTCATCTTTGTAGAATACCTTTTTTGTAAATAAAACTAACTTCTTCATTTTTTCAATTATTCGAGAAGAAAATGACAGAATAAGATTTACTCACTGTTATAGTGAGTAAAACAAGCGTGGTTTTTATTCAGCTATTTTCATTATATTAGTTACTACATACCAGGCATCTGCAACTTAGGACAGGGCGAGGGTCGGTCACTGATAAGAAGATAATGAGATCATGGACCGTTTTTGATACTATACAGAACTTCATCCGTGAATATTTTATAAGTCATCTTAAAAATGCATTACAAAAAAACTAAAGGGAAAAAAATACCAAAAGAGAGCTATTTATTGAGTTCTAGTGTTAGTTATTACTAGTGTACTTCACTTTATTACAAGTGTACTTAAGTTATTACTAGCGTACTTCTATTTATTTAATACTTAGTTATTTTATAATTATTTAATTTTTTTAAAATATTTTTTGCACTTCGATTTAGTTTCCTTTTAGAATCCTTGATAACAAAGGTTAAAGCAAAAGGGACCTTCTATTCCTGCTTATAGTGTCAGTCCGTCTCCAGAAATTAAATCTTTGGAACTACAAGGTGTAGAGAGATGCTTGAGGTTTCGTTCTAAAGGTCTTGACTAAACTAGCTCAGAACCTCTGGAATCGTCTTGTTTGGTGCAGTGTTGCCAGCCCATGTTCTAAAAAAAATCAATTGTTCAAATTTCTTCCATTCAGTTATACCTACCTACGCCATTATTCGACGCAAGTACTGTGGATTTTCCCCTACCTAAGCACTGCAGTTGTCAGTGTTGCCAGCCTATTTTATAAGAATCAATGCTTGCGTGGCTAAAATGCTATCAAGGGACCGGAACCTTTTCTGTTATTAGTAGAATCGCAGCTATAACTTGTTTGTGTAGTATTTCTGTCACCACAAGTCGTGTAAATTAAGTAAATATTATTTTATTGTTTTTTTATGTGACAGAATAATAATTAATTTCTATCGAAACTTTTCATTACCTATTTCAGAAAATGTCACAATTTCTTCTATCTTTTTTTTTAAATTATTGTAGCTGTTCTAATTCATTGGGTGAAACAGATGAAGGTGGCTATAAACGATCAGGAAAACAGCAGTTTACAAGAAATGGCTACACCGTTAGATGAATTTGAATTTTGGAGGTACAGAGGTAAGGTTTAAGTTTGCTGAACATTCCTACACCTACTGTCTTCTTCTTCTTCTTCTTCTTCTATTACTACTACTGCTGCTACTATTACTACTTTATCATTATTATTATTATTATTATTACACATGTTGATTATAGTTAAAATAATTAGGCCTACATGTAATATAAGTTTTTTTTTTAATTCTCTGAATTTACAAATGAGTCGTATTAGCAAAATGTCACCCTGATAAGTCGTGGTTAATAAGTTGTGATAACTAGTTTGATACAAAGGTACTTTAAAATAAAGTTTCTCTGTAAAACATCCCTAATAATCGAAAACTTACTTACTTAGTATATCATGAAGGCATCTTTTACCTATATTTATTTTTCTCAGTTCTAAAGTTTATATGTTAAAATAATTGCACCAGTAGTTATAGTCAAATGAAAAATACGGTAAGTTAAATTTAAAACGTATATCTAAAAGAAACACATCTCTGTACAGCTTCAGTTTTATGTTGGCTGTGTTTGATCAAACATTACATACATTAAATGCGTATTCCAGTTTAGCTTTGACCAAAATTTTATATAAGTATCAATTCAACCCACAAGTCCGATCAATTTTCTGGCTTGTCGTATGATTTCATTTATATGAATATTAAAACTTTCAGCCAAATTGAATACCAAGGTCTTCCGTAACATCAGCCTTAACTATATCAGTATTTTTAACTTTCTCCGTACTCACATAATATTTAGTTTTATCTGTAAAACTAACGAACTTTGTTTTTAAATTCGTTTTCATGCCAGTTTTGTAACACCATTGGTTAGTGTTATCAATATCCTTCTAGAGAAGACGATTATCATAAATATTCACTTCTCTAGAGATTTTGAAATTCGCATAGAGAAAGATTTGAGTAGTTGACTTCATCACATAAATCAATGAATGAATATATTAAATAATAATGGGCCAAGGGGCGAACTTTGAGGTACTCAATTTCTAATTGTAGCTTCATCGATCTGTTCGTTAAGTAGCTCTTAAACCATGTATCTTGGTGAGAGACCAGTATGACTTAATTGTTTTAATTAATATTCATGATCTACTATTTCAAATGCCTTAGCTCATCGCATTGAAATTCAGAAGTAAGAAGACATTGTATTGAAGTTATCAGTTGACGTAGGTTAGTTACTACAGATCTCTCTAATATAAAACAATGTTGGTTGTTATTCAACGTTTGTTTTAAATTAAGTTGCAAATGTTAACAAATGATAGTCTCAAATATTTTAGCCACGCAATTTAAGTCTATAGTTTGAAACTGACATTGGGTCACATCCCTTATGTGTAGGAATAATATAGATTCTTACTGGAACGACGTAGGAATTTTTCTTTCAAGAAATCTGGAAGATAGTGTCGTAAGTGTAAATAGAAGGAACGACAGAGTGATGAGTATCAGGATATGCATGGGAGAAATGATAATTGTAGTGTGTGCGTATGCTCCGCAAGTCGACTGCGAGGAAGAAGAAAAGATGGAATTCTGGGAGCAATTGGACCATGAGCTTCGCAGCGTACCCCCAGCGGAAAGAGTAATTGTGGGCGGCGACTTGAATGGACATATAGGCAGAAGCAGAGAAAGCATTGAGAGGATCCACGGTGGCTGGGGTGTGGGAGATAGGAGCGAAGAAGGAGAAAGAGTAACAGACTTTGCAACGACATTCGATCTGGCGATTTGCAATACATTTTTTCAGAAGAAAAAGGAGCATCTCTTAACTTACAAGAGTAGTGGAAAAGAAAGTCAAATCGATTTCATCTTGTGTCGAAGACAACATCTTAAGGAGATTAAGAACTGCAAGGTCATAAATAGTGAAAGAGTGATGATTGTGGACTGGGAGTTTGCAGGTAGAAATAATACGAGGCCGCGAAATGGAGAGCGTAAAATTAGATGTTGGAGACTGAAAGAAGAGGATGTGCAAAGTGGTGGGATGTGAACAACAGGATTATGGTAACGGCCGCAGAGAAGACTTTGGGAAGAACTTCTAGAAAGAGCCCCATGCAGGAAAAGAGACGTGATGAGGGAATGAGGAAGTGCAAGAAGCTATTAAAGCGAAGAAAAAAGCCATAACAAGATGGGATGCTTCAGCGACAGAAGAAGATAAGTGTAGCTTCAAAGCGGCTAATAAGGAAACAAATAGGGCAGTGGCTAGAGCAAAAGCGTAAGTCTGGGATGAACTGTATGACGAACTTGAAACACCAGGTGGAGTGAAGAAGCTATACAGGTTAGCAAAAACCAGAGACAAGGCAACAAAGGATATTACCCTATTAGGCAAATTAAGAAAGGCCAAAGATTAGTGCTTACCGATGAACACAGGATTAAAGAGAGATTGGCCGAATATTTCGAAACGCTATTCTTAATCCTTTCTCTTTTAGAATTCTCCTGATTAATTACTACCGTTATAAGCAATAATTGAAAACTTCAGTATGTGAATAATGAACGAGCGGACAAATGTAGTAGCTTATTTCACACTGAATTTATTGTATTTGGTTTAGGTAGTCGACCGCATTCATCATAGTTATTATAATTTTATTTGAATTAATGTCCTAGTCATAGAATAGGGTAAACCAAACTAATCACCATGGCAGCGTTTAGAATAGTGGATTACAAAGTACAGGCTTTAATTATCTGCTCATTTATGATATTTTTTCTGAATAAACATTCAGTTAATTAATTTTCGACGGCCTGAGCCCTAGATGCCTCAAGGCCATATATAAATTCAAAATTAATGTTCACAATTCAAAGTAAAAACAAAGAAGAAGAAGGAGACTTTCATTGATTAGTGGTGAAACTAAATAAGCCAGTTGGTTAACAGGTCTTATAATGATATCCTTCTTACACATTTTGTATGTTGCATCAATGTAAATTTATCAAATATTCCATTCCAGCTGAAAACTTGGCAGGGTTAATCTACCAGTTGGAAAATGAAGCTGTTAAACATATTACAGAGATACTCAAAGTAACCCAATCAACATACATAAAACAGTTTCTGTTATCAAGAGCTCAAATTATGGTAGGTAGACTTGTTTGTCTTTTCTTTTAATTTGGATATTCGCCATTTTATATTCTATTTATATTAATTCTTTCTGTTATTCCTAGTTAGAGAGTAATTTAGCTAGTATTGTTAGATAATAGGTTTTTCTGTATCGGGACGGGCGTAAGCCATAGTGCTCTTACCTCCCATAAAATTAATTTTATCTAGTATTGTTCATTATGCTGGTTCTTGTAATGCTATCTACTGCTGTTGCAAAATAAAAAGATACAGAATTACGTAACAAAGGTCAAACTATACTAAAGTGTAGGGTATAAACACACTACTTCGGAAATGACGGGGTGGGACCAGTCAACCGTGGCGTTGCCACCTAATTCATTTGCCGGTCTTCTGCCAAGGAGAGCACATCGCGCTAGCACACTAAGTCACGGATAGTCCAGTTGCTCCTGTTGTCAATAATGTCTTGACTGAATTCCGGAATTCTGAAAATTGGCAACACAGGGTCAAGGGTGGAATTTCGCTCCAGGGTTGCTATCTCGTCACAGCAAGATGATCCGCGCCCGTCTGTGCGTGTCATTTGCAATGTAAGTAGCAGTGAGTGGATGCACAACATTTCACAATCTTCTGGTTATACAGTTCCCATCAAATCCAATCCCGCTCTTATTTTTGTGACACCTAACAGGAGCCTTATAATCACAAACGTTGTTTTACCATTACTTTTTATACAATGCTTACATAAAGAAAAGGGAGAAAACACAAAAATACATCCAATTTGAGGTTATGTTAAAAGTGAGGAAAACTTCATATCTTTATGATATTAAATGATTCGAAAGACTAACATTGAATGTTCTACAATACTGATATAAGCAAATAGACGATAAAATTGACAATTTTATTTTTACCTTGTAGAAATTACCACTTTTACAGATGTTTTTCACAGTTTTTTTTTATTGCTTTTAATTCGTCCTACCAAACGAATGTTGGAGCGATATCCAAATTATAGCCAGGAATGTTTCCTCCCGACATCCTTTCAGCGTAGCAACGCTGAAACATTCAAGAAATTCAGCCTTATACCCATAAAGTATTGTATACAAAGTTTCTTCTTGTATCTCCTGAAGAGTTTGTAAGACAAAAAGCCTCCTAAACTTTCTGACATGTGTGATGTGTACCGTGTGCACATGGAGCATTTTCTAGCTTTTTTACTGCAGATAACAGTAAGAACATTGACTTACACAGACCTCGCTGATTATATGATCCTGAAACTCTCAAATTCTGGCCACATCTTCGAAAAACCTGAGCAAACAAATGACTTGTCTCCAGGTCCGTCATTTCATATTTTTCTCGTGGGTGTCAAAATTTGCTTAAACCTTTATATAGACCTATATATATACAAAGTATTTTTCGCCCCTTATAAACGCGCAGACAAATACTCCTACATTGACTTGTGTGACAGTATTTTTCCCTGCGAAAACAGTTCTTAGGTGTAAAATTACCTTTCATGAGTTACTGACATATAAGTAAATCTAATCTGTTTATTCGTAGTGCATAACGCACATAGCGTTCTTTCTTTCTCGTGCGAATTTAGAAATAAAAATAAAGTAAAATTCAGGGGAGACTGTCCCTCGTCCCCCCACCCGCCATAAGTGGCAGGCCTGCATGAGTCAATTTGCCTATGATATTTAAAATTTTTAAATACTTTACAAGCAAGATAGCGGGTAGAACGAGGTATTTACATTTTTAAAAATGCAATGTAAAATTCACCATTTTGCCATATTGCTTTTTTTTTTCAGGATTATTGTACATCTCCACTGAACTTTCGTATAGTTTAATAAGAAATAACTGATAAAAATTTGAGTCCAGAGGTCACACACTATCGTAAAGTGACCCTGATAGAAGAACAATATTATTGTTATTAATAAATTGCCTATACATTTTTTTTTTAAAAAGGAAAGAATTTGTATTTGCTCCTTCCACTTCATTTCAGTCCATTAAAGCCCTATGGATTTAAGTATTTGCGATGCATGCAAAACGTTTGGGATACTTGGCCAGTGTTCCCCACTCCACCTCCAGCCTCAGGGTAGCTACGCGCCCGTTCATTGTGATTGCCTTGTTGTATTCGAACCACGACAGTCATTCAATTCTGAAGAAAAGAAACTAATCTATCTTTCCTGTGCAAGAAAAGAAGATCATTTGGATACCCTGTCCGAGAAGGGAGTGTCATCACAGCTCACTTCGGGGATGGTTTCCGAAAACTGACGATTCACTACCTTCCTACATTGTTTACTAGTATAGAAGTGTCAGTAAAATTACAAATTTATGTAAAATTACAAACAAAATTGAAAGAAGAAAAAAAGAAAATACGGTACAAAGAAAATACGGTACAAAAAAAAAGAAAAAAAACTTTAATAGCACAAGAAAATCAGGAAAAGCTAATATTCAGTTATATAAGATAGTAAGTGAAGTATTAAAACACTGTAAAGAAGAGATACTCAAATAATAGGACTACACATTTTATATGAAGAGATAGTATACGGTGTATAGTGCAAATATTTAGATTTAACAAATGCTGTTGAAAGAACTGATGTAAAACAGAAATAACTCCAGTAGCACATCAATATCGGCCGCCGTAGCTCAGTGATAGAGCGTTGGCGTAGCATTCGGCAGGTCGTGAGTTCGATCCCAGCGACCGACCATTATGACTGAGTTTTCTCCAGGGTGTTTCCTCAGTCACACCAAACAAATGTTGGGATGGCACCTTCAGCAGAAGCCCTGACTGACACCTTTCCCCTCCCCTATCCCGGCCTGAGTCTTAGAAGCCTTAAGTCCATAATTAAAAATTCATTTCAATTCAGTTAGTATCGGCCGATATCAGTAACGGACAATTTGCGATTTCGAACAATGTTGTTATCCAACATCGGCCAATATCGAATGGCAAACACTTTTGCCGATAGGTAACAATATTGATTGGTGAGATTGGTTTACTGTTTTAATCAACGGAATTACAGATATTTTTGCAGTGGTTTTATTAAAAACGTGATCTTGTTTATATCCTGGATCTATGCTATTATGCGTCTTATTTTGTCGCCTTCATTTCTAGTTGAAACATGTCTCACATGTCTGCGTAACCGGATTCGAACCTACAATCTTCTGTTGTCTTATCGACTCTCCCACGGATCTAACCAGGAAGAATATTAGATCAATTATGCATTTAATTCACTCAGACATAGAATGTAGTGATATTGACAGTTAGGGGTGTTCGGAAGTCCGAAGTCAATTCCGGAATATAATTTCACAGAAGAATTTCAATGTTACTTATGGCCTTTAGGCATCTCAGGCTTAGGCATTCATCGTAAGAATTCTTTACATTGTATTACACCTTACTCAGCAAGTGTTAATTGTAAAAATAACATATCTTTCTGTCTGCTGGCGGTGAACCGTTCTCTTCTACCATTTGCTGATTATGCACGATATTCCGGAATCGTAAAAATTGTCATTCCGATTCCGGCATCCTGAACACCATTCTGGACACCCATATTAACAGTCTTTTCATTACAGAATGACTTTAAGTAGGCAGCATGTAGAAATTTTATGAGTTTTTCTTCGTATAGCCCGTCTCATTTCTCCATTACGTAGACATTCTTGAACACACACGACGCCGTTCGGAACGATATCGGCCAGCGTTCGATCGGTATCACCCAGTGACATCTTCAGACAGTAATATTTGTCTAAACTTAATAATTTAAAATACAGTTTTTTTTTCTGCACGTCTTCTTAATGAAGAATTAGATTTGAATGTCGGAATATCGTACCAAGTCAACGTAGATCGGTGTTTAAAACAGCCAACCATGATCGATATCCCCGTTATTGGCCCAGTATCGGTCTGATATCGGTCCGTTATCTTTGGGAAGTTAGACCTGAAAAACCATATCAAGTTAGAGAAGATCAATATTTGACGCTTAAAATAATAAAGCAAATAATAATAAAAATAAATAAATAAATAAAAAATGAAAGATATTTAACTTAGCGCAGGAAACTTGGAATAATAATTCATTATTAATAAGACTTGGTTCGCTATTAGCAAAACAAGATACAAGAATAAGGTATTAAATTGTCATTCTTCTTCTTGTTGTTTTATCCTAATTATGTAATTGCTAAGAAGTCATTAGATTTGTACCCTTGCAAAACATATGGCAATTTATTTCCGCGTTCTAAAAAGAAAAAGAATAATAATAATTAGTATATCTGTCTGCGTCTCTTGTGCATATATATGTATATATGTATTAATTTTAGTATTTTCAGAAAGAAAGAATTTGGTAGAAGTTAATAAAATTGTTTTCTTGATTTGGGAATTTCTTGATTTGCATTTTCTTTTCAGACCTGCTCCATCGTAGTTTCAAGCAGTTAAAATTACTTAGCGTAAAGAAATTGATGTTAAGGAATATGCGATTTTTAAGTAGGTAATTCAATAGTTCTATTATTGAATGTGGAATTTAATTCGTATTAGGTTGGTATATTACCAAATACTAGTACTTTATGTGAGGAGTGGAAATGCCGAACGTTCTAAGTACCATTGTTTAAAAAAGACACTTTTGTCCACAAGCATGTTCGATGTGCCCACTCGCATGTCCTATAGTTTTAAGTGCCAAATCAATCAGAAGGAGGTGAAAACAGTCACCACCAGGGTGTGCTATTCTAAGAGTTAAGCCTGTGCTGCCATCTGATGTTGCAAGTGCCAAGCTGACGGCAACCTTAGCGGCCATAGTTAGAGAAAGAGGAAAGCAGAAAGGTATAGTTCCCCAAGACTTACACAAGATGGTTGAGTCAGCTAAACGTCTTCATGTAATTCCAACGACTTCCAGTTATTTCTCTGATTTTAAGGAAGCTTCTAATACGTTGTGTTAACATTGACATTTCCATATTCATAATGCTCAAAGTGTGTCATACGCATTCATCACAAGTAGCTGTTGGAAGTTATTCGATGTTCTCAAAAGAGGAAAATCTATGGTTGTTATACAAAAAGCTTTACTACATCTGAAAGATAAGCCCAGTTTGTGTGCTAAAAAAATAAAAGAACACTTTGTCGACCATGTTGCCTTTTCTTCCTAAGCGGCTCAGAGAGTTTTGTAGAACGCTTTCTGCAGCTCAATGAGTCTATGAAACAGACAATCAGAGTGAGTATTATGTATTTTGTTTAGTAATGTATGTATTGGTGGAGGAAGGATTCAATAACAACTTCATCTTCTACTATCTAATATCAAATCGCTGTAATCGGACCTGCTATTATCGTAAAGATAATATTATGCTTCAACAGTCATAGCAATTCAAACAGTAAACTGCTGATAATCACGTGGAACCAAAGATTACTTAGTATGGCACATTGAACATGCTTCTTATTTATATTTTTTTGTTTTCTTGACTCTTTGTTTTTTGGCAATTCTGACGTATACAGCACACTCCTGTAGTGTCGTAGAACCATCTACATTATGTTGGAAGATATACGCTATGTGAAAGAAACCAAATCTATTCAGTTTTCTGCTTCTCCTGAAATCTCGAATTTGGCAATTAAAACGTTTGGCATTTTCAACTCTTCATTTATAGTAACCGTTTCCATTTTATGTTCCATGTGTTATGTGTATTACGCAATTTCAACCTGTAATATTTGATTCCTTTTTGTTTTTTCAGAGATCGTATGATGAGGCTGTAGATAATATAAATTTTCTACACATCCTATGTGCGCCGTGTGAAGCGCTTTCTAAGTCTGCTCCAAAAAATGTTCCCGATCATCTCCAGAAAATATTGCAGCTGATCAGAGTAATATGGCTGAACTCAAAATATTATAATACAAAGTAAATATACATATATATTAATAACTGACTTAATTATTT
The DNA here is from genome assembly GCA_022664845.1 of Lepisma saccharinum. Lineage (NCBI taxonomy): Eukaryota > Metazoa > Arthropoda > Insecta > Zygentoma > Lepismatidae > Lepisma > Lepisma saccharinum. The sequence continues at coordinate 4,256 of JAGDQP010049609.1, read as the reverse complement.
ACTATGTTGTAGTACTAATAGCGAAAAGATTATTATACATAATAGGGTGGGCCGATTTTTTTTTTTTTCAGATATTGGTGTTCGAGTTGTCATCAAAAGTTGTGCATTCATAACAAATAAAGCCATGCCAAATATGGCCGTCCTAAAACAATATTTAACCGGGCCCCTGGACCCCTAAAGGGCCCAGTTGTTTTTTGCAAAACAAGGAATAAAAATATGATACCAGTTTCTAGATTTTGGGGTTCGAGTAGTTATAAAAAGTCGTGCATTGCTACGAAATTTAACTATGTCCAATGTGGCTCTTCTTGGCCGCCAAGCGTTTTTGGTTGTATTCAAACTAAAATTTTCGCGGGCTCCGGGACCCGGCTAGATATTTTTTGATCTGGCTGTGTTTCGGTGAACAAACATAACATAACATTGTACAACTTTTGCACGCTACTAAAAAAAAGAAAACCCTTTTCAAAATTATCATTTTCTCGGGCCCCGGGGGCTCGGGTAAATATTTTTTGATCCGGCTGTGTTTGGTGCGACCAAACATAACATAACATTCTAAAAGTTTTGCACGGTACTCAAAACACAACCTTTTAACATTTTTTTTCGGGATTCCCCAAAACGTTCGATTTTTTTTTTTTTTTAATTTGAGTTTGAGTAGCGTGCAAAAGTTGTAGAATTTAAGTTATGTTTGTTCGCCGAAACACAGCCGGATCAAAAATATCTAGCCGGGCGCCTCAGCCCGCGAAAATTTTAGTTTGAAAACGGACAAAAACGCTTGACGGCCAAGAAGGGCCACATTTCACATGGCTAAATTTCGTACAAAACACAACTTTTCATAACTACTCGAACCCCAAAATGTGGAAACTGGTATATTTTTATTCCTTGTTTTGCAAAAACAACTGGGCCCTTTAAGGGTCCAGGGGCCCAGTTAAATATTGTTTTAGGACGACCATATTATTCATGGCTTCATTTGTTACCAATGCACAACTTTTGATGACAACTCGAACACCAATAGCTGGAAAAAAAAATCGGCCCATCCTAATACACAATTTTCACAAATGTGTAAAAAAAAAAAAAAAAAATGCGATTTTATAAATTCAAGGTTGTTTAAATCACTTTTCGTAATCAATACCTATTTTAAAAAAGCAAACAGCAGTTGTTTGTGGCAAAAGAAATCCTACAGGTGACAAGTTTCTTACAATTTGTTACTACTCTGTATTATAATAAATTTTCTGAGGTGATAGAAAGTACAAGAAAAGACTTGTTCTTATGTTCTACTAGCCAGAGAACCCGCCCGTTGGTGCGGGTTGAGCAAAATACGTTGGCAACACCTCCACCTACTCCTCCTACTACCACTACAACATATTATTAGTAATATCATATTTAATTTGCTTTAAAACATTAAATATAAATATTGCTGGTGTACAAGAACCGTAATTTGAATTCTAAAGTCTAAACTATTTACTTATTTCTGACCTAAAAATGGAAACAATGTATTTGTTGCATTTTTATAAGTACTAAAATTACTGCTTTTATTAATTAGATTGCGGCACACTCACTTCCTGGACTCAGCATACCTGAAACTCCTGCGCCTGAACCCAAGGAACACGTATGCAAATATTGGTTGAAATCAATTCACACATGTAGATTTGTATTGTGTTCAAACAAACCAACAGACATTATGTTTTATATATGTTGGATATATGTATATTAATTAATATTGTTTCTGATTGCTTTCTATGCGAATTCTCATCTATGCATTCTTTTTCGAAGGGAAAGATTAACATCTCTGTGCAGAGAAGTCAGCAACCAGATTATTAAGCAATGTACGATTTCCATTAATTTGGATGAAATATTTGGAGGCAAGACACAGCATGGCGCTCAAATTTTTCAGGAATGTGCAGACTGTTGTGTACAATGGAAGATTATTTATCACATGGTACGCTTATTTCCATATTTATTTAAAGGCTTTCTATACACCTTGTAGCAATTTCTCTTTGCCAAATACATTATGAAATGTGTTTACTACTACTCTGTGTTGGATTACTTTTTGAAAATGCTGTATAATATTGTCCTATTGGTCAGGATAAAATCCTACATCGTGGATAGATATTGTGCAAGTATCTTAATTTGTCATTGTTCAAAAAAATCTTCGTTAGCCTTTCTGCAGACGGAAATAATTTGTTCCACTTGGCCCAGCGTAGGGCTCGGTAGTAGCAGAGAGTTATTTCTGGGAATGTCAAACAGGAAGGTACCAGTCGACCGAGGTAGCCATGTGGTCCGAGGCGTAAGGCCAGCGTCTCTCGAACCCCCGCCAGGGGCATGATGTTTAATCATTGCACTCATTTAATTGTGACGGGCCGAAGTCAAAATTACTCAAATGGCCCATACAAAATAAAGTTTACCAACGATAAAGTATCAAGGACTAAGTCTTTAGTATTTGTACCTAGGAGTGTGATTACAGGAACAAATTTTATATTGCATAAAACCTTATTCTTTCTTAATTCTTTGTGTCCAAACATGACCCTGCTGATGGACTTTTTCCTTGTGTTTTGCATGTGTCTAGTGACCATGGCAGCAATTCAGAAGCGTTTCCTTGGAAATGACTGGCGGGTTTCGATCAAATATTTGTTCTTGCAAGGGAAGTCCGCAAAGATCACATACATAAAGATAGGTTATAAACATTGGGAAACCATAGCCCTTTGTACGCCACAGTAAAAAGCTGGATAGCTATATTTAGTTAGTACAGGGCATTTCAACACAGTCGACGAATCACGTTCGAGGAGACGTCCAGTCGTGATTGTGCCAGAAACTGTAGAGGTTGTGCGTGATATGATATTAGAAGATAGGCGAATTTCTGTTAAGCATGTAGCGGAGATCCTTAACATCTCCCGTAAACGAGTTGGTGTAATTATTCGTTACCTCTGGACATGCGGAAGCTTTCCGCGAAATTGGTCTTTAAACTTCTTAATGCAGACCATTAGCGCGCTCGGGTCATCGCGTAAAATCGATTTTTCAACGGCATTGTGATCGTTTCTTGCACAATTATTAACCTTCGATGAGACCTGGATGTACATGTATGATTCCGAGGCTAAAGAACAGTCACGCGAATGGAAGCACTGTGCTTCTCCACGTCCAAAGCATTCCAAGGTCCAGAAATCAGCTGTCAAGGTTCTTGGGACTGTCTTCTGGGATATTGATGGTGTGCCTTTAGTTGACTACTTCGAGCATGACATCAGTATCACCAGTTACTACTATACATAACTTCTGCACCAACTCAAGCAGAAACTGATATCCAAACGACGCGGAAAGTTGTCCAGAGAAGTCGTCTTCCACCAAGACAATATACCACCTCACAGGCCTCGGGTTACATTGCAAAAATTAGCCGACCTGGGCTTCGAAGTATTTAATCATCCACTGCATTCTCCAGATTTATCCCCCTCCGATCACGACGTGTTTCCAAAACTCAAAAACCTTTGGCAGCGTTTCTGAGTCGTAGAGGATGTTAATAGCTGTTTTCAGGTGCAATCAAACTATTTTATTAAGAGTGCAATTTATTAAGAGACCAAGTTGTGAGAACGGTCGCACAAGAGTGTTAGTCTCCACGAAGAATAAAAATCTTAACATCATTCCCATATTTTTTGTTTTTCTTGGTAAGTCACTCCCTTGTAAGAACTTCTTGCTTCAAACGGCAAAATACTTCTTTTATTATGCGGTTGCATATATTGTACATTCATATTTGGCAGGCGGCTTAGCATTTAACTTCCATGCACATGAAAATTAAGCCATGTAAAATTCCGATTTAGTGTACTTACAAATGAGTCTCGTATACTGGCTCTGGAGCAAAATGAATACATGGATTAAATATGAATTAAATAATTAAATAACAATTACAGATAGCTTCATGAAACAATTACTTTCCTTAAAAACAAACAGATACGATTTTAATCTTACTGAATGTATTCTTTATCCATCTTCAGAGACAATTTAGTTACCAATTTTGCTCGTTAGAGCCATCTATTGCTGCTGGCGGCCATTAGATCTACCATTATTGTCATCCAGGTGGGCGCGCACAAACTTCATGCACAAATAATAACGTTGGCAATATTTCATCAAAGAGATGATTGCATCAGAGAAATAAAGAAAACAAGGTAGATAGAAGTGGTGAAGAATTGCTAAGTTGTCAGGTTTGCTCTTGGCAATAACCACTTCCTCGTCACAACTCCTAGCTATCTTGTTTTCGTTTTTTTATGTGCATGTGG
>JAGDQP010049608.1:0-14456 GCA_022664845.1 Lepisma saccharinum | reverse complement strand
TTTCGATAAAGTACGCTAAAATATACCTAGAAATTAAATTTCATTCATTTCGCATGATTTTAGACAAAATCATAACTTTTCGAAAATTCAAACCGATTTTGACGAATTTCACGTAGTGACAAATACGAGTATTTTAAATAAATTGACAATTAGGATACGTAACGAAGAGACAAACCGAAATTATAGTAGACAATTGACAAATAGACAATCAAGTCTTTCTAAACACTTAGAACTTTCGAATAATTTGAATTCGAATTTCCTTCGAACTATTCGACTATTTTTTAAAACTTACCTTCAGTCTTCAATTTAAGGTTAAATTCATGATATTTCCCAAATTTTGACATTTCAGACAATAAATTCTCAGACACTTCATTTTTTCAACCAAAATTGACAACAGTGTAGAATTTGGAAAATTCATCACTTACCTAGAACGAGAAAAGAACAAAAATTTGGATTTAGAATAAATTCATTAAAATCATATCAATAGTTCATTTCAACAATAACAAACATTGGCACAATATAGATAAAAACAAACAATAGTCTAATTACCTTTAGATCAGCGGCACGTATGTTATCCTTATCCCAATTTCATTTCTTTCATATTCTATATAAAAATTGAACCCCAGATCTTCTTTCAGGATATTCACGTTCAACACCATCATAATGTAGAATTCTGTCACGCAGGCATCGAATATGACGGGACTAACTTCTGTTGCCGCTGTGTAGCAGAAGGATTCTTTGAGACTATCACGAATCTCAGTACTAAATATAAGCTCAAATATTTCGTCGTCCACCTCTCCGAAAATTCTATTTCGAATCCCATGAAATAAATTATTTATAGATACGACCCGCTCCCAGTATAACCATAAAGGCACCATACTTACAACTAAATTTTAGATTTCAGAATACCTTTAATAAACCACCCTTTAATTTTGAACTGCTTACCTTTTAGTTTTAATTAGCCAATCAGAATATAACTTCCCGACTCCTATTTTAAATAACACATATATTTACCGCGTTGGGAACCACGAAAGTTCACCATCTCACAGATAGACCCCTTACAATCCCGGAAAGGAAAAATTGAAAGTTAAATCCCCTTATCATTTGAGGTGTATGACTTGAACTGACCGCTTATTTCAATGACAACAAGACGCTTAGACGACTATCACATTTAAACCCCCCACCAATAACACCTTCTTCCCTTTAAATTTTCTTACGACACAAGTTGACATTTCATAATAATAATAATAATAGATTCATTTCTTTCTTAAAAATCACGTAATTTAATCAGTGATATGAATTGATACAATATTTAACCCGATTGATTATTATTTTACTCTGTTTTGTGACAGGCAAACGCCATATTTCATTGATATTCATTCCAAGAATGGATTTTGCATAATTATTCATTAAACTTCACAATTAAATATTATTTCAACCCATGTTCCTTATATTTGAACTCTCTTTACGTCAAAACACCGACGCCATTTTTAGCACGATTAAAAGCCGATCAATGTTTTATCTACGATTTTATTACCTAATTAGGAATATTAATCAATTTCACTAACATCTATTCAATCAACTTCCCTTCAACATCTTTACAACATTAAGTTTGATACGCGAAAGACAGACGGACATACAGTAATTATGTACCGATATGTTTTCCGATCAAATACTACTAAGAAAATTCTACTTTTATAACATCTAACATTTTATACTACGTAAGAACGTTCAGTTCACGACCGGAATGCCCATATAGTACCTATGCCAAGAACGCTATAACCTTCAACCCATTCCAAATTTTGTAAATATGTATTATACCTTTTATGTATTCAATATTCATTTAATATTTTAGTAGTTTTATTACAAGGTGAACGTATTAATATTTTACATTGCATTTGTACAAGGTGAACACATTAGTGTTTTGCATTGCATTTGTACAAGGTGAACACATTAGTGTTTCGCATTGCATTTTTACAGGGTGAACACATTAGTATTTTCCATTACTTTATTTTAGTTCATGTACCCGTAGAATAGATAGTATAACCGCATTTCAATTTTATAGTCATTAAGAAAAATGTATATAGTAACCGTTGTCAAAACGACCCATACGCCATCAACCTACAACCCCATATCATTGACAAGAAATACATTTCATTAAAAAGATGCATTTTCCCTTAAATTTATTTTATAAGATAGGTTAATTTTTTTATGAAATATATGTGTAATTATGTACAGAGCATTTATGGTTCAGTGCAATTTATTTAAGCATTAATTGTAATCCATGAAACAATACCTTTTTCTTTTGTTCTATTTTTAATTTTAATTTTCAGTTTAATCAATTTATAGAGGAACTTATATTTAATAGTATATTTTATTCATGACACCACTTGCTATTTTAATCATATTTTCTATTTCTTTTACTATTTTCTTTCTCTTCCTTTACATTTTCTTAGATAAAAATAATAATTTAATAGTAATTCACTTGACTTTTCTATTATTTTAATGAGATACTGCTTACTTCAAATCAAAACAAATGCACCGAAAGAGAAAGAGAACACGCTTATGCTGAGCTATACGCCAAGCTTCATTTGAAAAACCATTGAAATTTCATCTAAACAAGTTAATTGTGCTGCAGAAAGACTGAATTAATAACAATCAACATTTAACCTACATTTTGCCCGTGAAAGACGGAACCCCGAGAAAACCCAGCCAAATTCTCGTTTGGATATTTCAACGCAGAACTTCATAGTGGAACCAAGAACTTTTCTACAAGTTCGTTGCACCAACAACCAGCCACAGTACTCCATGGACGTTATCTTCCCCTTCCACCCGATTATTGGAACTTTTGGAACGGAACTTTTGATACATCCCGGATAGTTAATGCCAAAGACAATTCCAGGCATAAGGAACCCTAATTTGGAACAACCCCACCCAGGACAACAATTTAGATCTTCAATGTATTGTGAATACATATTCAAATTAACCCCAGTTTACCTCCCTGTGGAAAATTTTAGTGATCAAGGTTTTATCCCCGCACTTCCAGATACAGTGAAAAACAAAAAGAAAAAAATATATTTCTAAAGTGATCCCCTTATAACAACTATATACTCAGTGAATGTACTACAACTTTTGGAAACTATTTTGAGTGCTTACGACTACAAATAGTGTTTTTGAACTCTTATCGGACAAGTTTGAACTTTGAACATATATTGAGTGATTAATGTTTTACGTACTTTAGTGACTTCGATATTTTAGACATTGTGTATAGTGAAAATACTAAGTGACATTTTCCAAGATATAGACCAAATACAGTGACTCAGTGAATTTGTGACTATTATCCTACTATGTTGATAAAAACTAAAAAGGAAACAAAAACTTTTACCTTTGTGTTACCCAACCCACTTTCACTGGACACTTTATACCACGGGGGGGGGGGAGTGAATAGAGTTGTGAATTCACTTTGATCGCTATTATAAACTATAATACGACGCACAACTCCTTCTGTGTGTTTCACAAGCGAACAATCTCACTGTCTTCCCGAGAATGTTTTCTTCTCACGAATCTCCAGCTCGAACTTTCTTAATCTCTAAATTTTGTTTAGGTCTGCAGAATTGTGACCTTCCTTTTTGCATACCAGCATTTCATAGCTGTCTGAACGCTCACATGTTACTAAGGCCACGTTTTAACACAGACCGTTGCAATATAAAACACAGCGATAGACAGCAAATGCAATCTATCATTGATTAATGTTTTATATGTATATTTCTTTATGTTTTACCTTCTTGTATGATATTTTATGGCTTATACTTCAATAAAACTTCTAAACTTTACAAAAAAAATGAAGAAAAAAAATGATGAAAAATTTAAATATGTTTTATATGTATATATACTGTATATAGTTTTCACATTACTAATAACAATGTTAATTTTACTCACTTTTCTGTATATATCATTCAACTTTCAAAATATTATACCGAGTGTTCATAGTATAAATGTTATACAAGGTGTGCTCAAATTATTGAGACACATTTTTCTCATAAATTTTATCGATACCACTAGGGTATCCGAATAAAATTTATTTTTAAAAGAGCGGCAAATGTGATCGCCTCTCATTGTCAATCATTATTAATCTTGTATTTATTCTTAAATTTTCATTTTTGTAATCATATTTCTATAATTAACTTTTATTTTTCACACATATTTTATTCTGTTGTAAAGTCTAAAGAATAATAAAGATGGCGGGCAGAGAATCTCAACACGAACTCCTTTTAGCAAAGCAATATACGGCTGAACACACACACTTACGGAAATTATGACGTAGACCTATTGTTCTACTTTCCTTTAAGCGGCCATTTTGTGCATTTTTAAGACATCATACGATCGTCACGTGAAAGCACTAAAACGCACAAACAAGAGAGCAATGAACTATATTAACCTAATTATTTCGTCACTTCAAGACCGTATATAAAGGACCCCGACAGGCCAATCGATCTGCTATCTCACACAGCCGGTCCATGCTGTCACTCTGTACCACAGTTCTAGAAGGAAGCCAAGAAACATAGAAGGAAGTCCAGAACAATTTAAATCTCAGCTTAAAAGAAGCAGTCAATTTTAATACAAGTCTTAGAAGCCCTTTCAAGAACACAACTTTCAACTTTATTTTCCAAGGTATGTTTCAAGGATTTCTTAAACATTGGTGCTTAAATAGTTTCATTGCCTGAACGATTCGTGTGCTCTGCTGAATATTTTAGAATTGAATATAGTTTTTCGGTGTGTGCTGTATTTTATTTGTTCATTAATCTTCGAGTTGAGATTCTGCGCCTTTTTAGGGAAAATGTAAAATCTTGTTATCCATTTCATTCCTAAAGCTAGAATATACTCTATCCCAGAAGTTACCATTATATTAGAGCTAATATCCACTTAACTCACGATGAACGTCCCTCTCGTATTTGCGAATGCTCAAACCTTTATCTGAGTTACGCTCGAGTAGACTTCTCTTTAGCCCCCAAATAACAAAACCTAAAGTCTACGTAATATTTGCCCCCACAAATAGAGGAATAATTTCTCTATAATTGAACACAATTGCAAGACGAAGCCAGACGTTCACAGGACAAGTTTTAGACGTTCACAATACCAACTATTTAAAGAACAAAGTCACTCTCAAAATAGAAAGAATTTTCAAAAGGAGCAAATATCAAAGTTGTTGCAGACCCAACATAATACTGGAATAGAGGGTTTAGAGGGATAATACTGGAAGATTTAAAGTATATTTCAAATATTTATTAGTGAATTCGGGAATATCCGATACAAAATGAGAATGTCAAAGAAAATGTATAGGACAAAGTGAAAAATGAAACATAAAGAAAAGACAAGTTAAATATTTGGTCTGTATAAAAGAGAGGGAAAATGGAATGTGGGATTGCCACTGATACGATAAACAAAGACCATAAAATAAAGTAAAAGAGGATTAAGCCACAAAAGCCAAACAGAAAGAGTGACAAAAGAAGAATATGGAATAGTGACAAGCGTGCAAAAGTATTATGAACTTGGTATAAAACGAAAACCAACAATTAAAATGTATAAAGGGAGTAAGAAGAGACCAGAATGAAAGATCATCCTGTAAGAAACAAATGCAATCAAACCGAGGATATTTGTACGATTGATGCAGATTGATGTTGTTTCAGTAGGAGAAGCGAAACGTCTTGTACGAAGTGAATAAACAGAGACAGTGTAGTTAAATATATGGTTTATTATTAACATATTAATAAGTAAAGTTTAGAAAATAATATTACAACTAAATTGTTTTGCGATAACGTCTTGATTTGTCCTACAAAACTAAAGAAACACACATTTCATGGTTGTATGGACTTCATATCATTAGTATTGTGCGGAAGTTAAATCAATATTGTCAGTAAACAGGAAATAAAGTTTTCCGTAACGGTAATGAGATTGACTAACATCAAAACTTAACGAAACTCAGCGATGTTGATTTTTTTTAGTATCGCCTTTTCCCTAGAGCTAAGGTTTCATACGAGTAATGTCTGCTTAAGCCTCTATATACGTACTGAGTCAACAGAGTGAAGGCAAAATGAACAACTTTACCATAAATGTCACATTTGGTTAAGCTAATCTTCTCATCTTCCTTTTCACTCGACGCATGAAATATGACCTGGTTTAATGAAGGAAATTCTACAAGAAAAGCTTGGTATAAATTAATTTGCGAACCAAAGTTAATCAGTTTAAAATACGTTCCTATATTGGTTTAATTTAGAAGAAGCGAAGGAAAAGAATAAACTCTTATTTTAATTAAAAGGGAATGAATAATGTATTGGTAAAGAAAATAAAGACATTTTTAAATGATGTCTGGGATTGCCTTCTTATAAACTTGAATTTCGTTTCTACATACCGGATTTAGTACCGAACTGCCGTGACTCAGTGCTAGAGTGTTGGTTTAGTATTCCGGAAGTCCTGAGATGGATCTCGGGGGGCCTACCATCCTGACGGAGACTTTTTGAGGGTTTCCCTCAATCACACCAGGCAAAGGCTGAGATGGTTCCTATAAAATAGACCCTGGCAGACTCGCTTTCAATATCATCTCTCTCCACTCTATACGTGCCTGAGTCTAAGATGCCTAAGTAAAGGTCATAAAATAAATTCAAATTCAAATACCAAGTTTCATTGTTTCCTGGTTTATAACTTTCATCTCTGGCAATAAAACAATAATGATGATAATATAGAGTATACTTGTATCATTGCAGCTAATTCTCCCACTTTATTAGGAACAACCTTCGATTTCAGCGCGGAACCGCAGTGAAAACAGAGAAAAGTTCTTATCTGCGCACCGAGAAACATTTTTTTTTTTAGAAATGAGATATTAGCACTGTCATTTAATTTAAAATGAGAGCATTCCTGCTTGAAATTAGATCACTGACATCTCATTTTCAAACCAGCATCTTCTCATTTTAAATTAAAGAAGAACGCTGCTATCTCATTTCTAAAAAAAAAAAAAAAAAAAGCTTCTGGGTACACAGATATTTCTTTTTCTCAATTTTAAGTAACCGTTTTTTACTGTGAAGAACTAACAAAATTGTTTCTCTGACTAATTATTTAGCGTATCGTTAAAGTCATATAGATCACATTTTTTATAGAAGTCATTCTTTGGTAGTACAGCTTCTATTGTGAGTCCAACAGAACAGCTTATAGCAAACGAGCCACTGTACTGAAAGAATTGTTCCTCTAACAGAAAAGTTCCATAACAGCGTTTCCTGTTGATTTTCGCGTTAGTAAATTTATTTAAAGGTTAGTATTGAGAGAGCACCTTCAGCATTAAAAGCAGAATGGCATAAGCGCCAATTTGTCTTAATAAACTTTCTTTGGCAAAGCGTGATGCTGTTTAACTGTTACCAACCTGCTGGATACATCTCATTTCGTCAGCATGCAAGAAGATATAGGGGAAAGCTGTTCGTGCTCTACATTGATTGCTGTATATGGCTGGGTTTTGACCTCACAAGGGATGTATGCGAACCGTGACAGCTAGAAATGTATGAAAATTGGTACCCTGACTAATTTTGGATCGCTAATTATCGTGATGATAGTCACTCGGTGCTAAAATGCCTTGTTTTCCCGCTACGTATAATAGATATACGAGGCATTGACCGGGTGAGGCTTTGGCGAGTTATACCCCAAAAACTCCTGAAAAAGACAGAAAATGAAAACTGTGTACAGGTAACCTAATACCTACGGGAGGGGGACACGTGACTAAGAACACGGCAGTAGTGGCATGCTCTGGGTGGTTTGGAAGGCATGCAGGATTTTTATGCAGTGTTGCAACCCCAAGAAATTCTTTTTATATATCTGGGGAACGGTTCGCGATGTCGATTCCACACAAACGCCATTGGAATTGCTGCGCTACAGGAAGAGTTGATGTTCAAATTTCCGCATTAGTTCCACTGGGACTTTTTCTTTCTACGGCTACTCTAACATGTGCCCTTTTTCGGGTGCATCCTGTCTCAAGCCCAGGAGGCACCAGACACTGGATGCCGGGTCACTGGATGCTGCATGCTGTGGTTTACTCCCTACTGTACATTTTTTTATTCTGCAGTACTGTTGTTGTACATTGTTCGTTTCTCTGTACGGACCCTATAATTTCTCACCTTTAGAGCCTCATATCTCCCTTATTTGGCAATACTGATTAAGCACCTAAGCACCTTGTGCTTATTTTCTTTCACTTTTTATGCCAAGATTTTAATGCTATCACATGATAAACGTTCTATTTGAAAAACTATAAGTTTGTGTTGGATTGCAACACTGCTTGTGTGACACTACTGCCGTGTTCTTAGTCACGTGTCCCCCTCCCGTAGGTATCAGGTTACCTGTACACATTTTTCATTTTATGCCTTTTTCAGGAATTTTTGGGGTATAACTCGGCACCGCCTCACCTGGTCAATGCCTGGTATATGCATTATACGTAGCGGGAAACAAGGCATTTCTGCACCGAATGACTATCATCTCGATGATTAGCTACCCAAAATTAGTCAGGGTACCAATTTTCATAAATTTCTAGCTGTCACGGTTCGCATACACAGTTGTCAGTTATCCTCTCAAAAGAAGAGCGTTCACACTTTGGTCCGTTTGGTTTCAAGACTGTCAATTGTCAACGTGCTTTAAGATAATAATTAACGAACCTGCTTCGTAATCCAGAAAAATGCAACCAAAGAACACCTGGCAATAAAATATTAGTCTGGTTAGGCTTAGGATTAATTAATAGATTAACAGTCTATCAATTAATTAATATAATAGACTTAGGATTAATAGACTCTAGTAGCTCGGTGAGGTTAATTGGGAGTTATTATTACAGAATCTGTAGTGACAGTGATGAAAGTTTGAAAATTTGATCAAGATGTTTTTGGTGAATTTTATTTTAAACGTTCAGCGAACGGTTCGAAATAAATTCACAAAATCTTGTCGCCCTGTGTACATATTTATCTTGGAAATTTCTTGATCTTTATAAATGACATTTTCTTTCCTTCTCTTAATTCGATATGATGATATATATAAATATGACGCGATCAATTGCGTTTCAACTTCTGAACATCTAATTTCATATACAGATTTTAAAATTTCTAGCGAGAAAATTGTGTATAGCGCATGAAGATACAATTCAACTAGTTTTGCATTTATTTTGTAAATGCATCGCTTTATTAACCAACTTACTCGATTCTATCTACTTAAATTTCCATTGCATCCAGAAATTCTGCTCATCTGTCAATACAGATGTCAATTTTATTTACATCGGGAAACAAGAGAAAACAAGATATCAGACGAACGTTCGCAATGATTAATCTTTCATTAGAGGCTGAAGAACGGAAACCCATAACCAGGGATTCACTGATTAATTACATACTGAAACATTGATGACTGTCTAAATTAAGTTCATGTCACGTACTTACATGAACCCGAATTACTGCAGCAAAATTTATTTTCTTTTAAACAATGGGAAGCCTTTTATTTTGTTGCCCGTTCTTTTGTGAAAGATACACTTAAGTTTAAATTGTGATAAAAGAATTACAGATTCAAGATCAACATTCATTACACTGGCGACACAACTCATCGTTTCTGTACGGTAATTTCGCTCTATGCTGACATGTAATCCCATTTTTCACAGTTGATGCAACACAATCAAAACTTAGCAAACTGCACTTAAAACTCATTTACAGAAATCATCATTTAGCGAGTTCTTAGCGATTAGCTAAGGGGCAGATCATCTATGAGACAATCTGATCTATCAGTCAGGAAATTGCTTCTATGCAAAGCGAATATAATTAATTATCTCGAACACAATTGATATAAGAAGCATTATGGCAGTAATCAATGTGTTATATAAGTGCAAGGAATGAGGAGGATAAAGCACATTACACATGAAAAGATCAGAATGACATTGAAAAATGAATAATGTTTTAGCTCAGCTATTTTATACTACGTGAGCCAAACTTCATATATAGATTCCTGACTCCAAAACAAGAATAAAGTTAATTTGAGGAAATTTTTAGTTATGCGTACACTGTAAAAAAAAAAACACTTTCTTACACTTTTAGGGCACTTTCAAAAGCAGGAATGTGTTTCAAAAGTATACCAATTGTGTAATAAAGTGCTGTGAAGTGTTCGAATGTGGTCCATTACAAGTACTACATAAATCGAGCGCATTATTTGAACATAATAAAAGCACTATAATCCTAAGAACATTTTTTTAGCGTTTTCGAGCACTTTTTCAGCACTATTAAGGGAGCAGATTTATCTCACATTCTGTACATTTTTTTACACTTTTTCCAAGCTTATTACACCCCAATAATAGCTCACATTAAATTCTTTGTTATTTTTATTTGTACCTCCTCATTATTTTTTAAACAAAATTAAGGGGCTCAGGTAATTTATATAGTAGTGGCCGGGTGACGTTTCGTCCAAAGACATTTTGTCCATACGACATTTAGTCCAGGGATATTTAGTCCATAGACATTTCGTCCATTGACATTTCGTCCACAAGACATTTCGTCCAACGGATTTTTCGTCCACAAGACATTTCGTCCAACAGATTTTTCGTCCACAAGACATTTCGTCCAACATAATTTTCGTCCACAAGACATTTCGTCCAATCGACTTTTGGTCCAACAGATTTTTCGTCCACAGGACATTTCGTCCAATGGATTTTTCGTCCACAAGACATTTCGTCCAATCGACTTTTGGTCCAACGGATTTTTCGTCCACAAGACATTTGGTCCATCGGATTTTTCGTCCACAAGATATTTCGTCCAATGGATTTTTCGTCCACAAGACATTTCGTCCAATCGACTTTTGGTCCAATGGCTTTTTCGTCCACAGGACATTTCGTCCAGTCGACATTTAGTCCAAAGGATTTTTCGTCCAATCCATCAATCCACATACTACACTCTCATCCATATAAATTCACAGGCCAAACTACTGAAGTTACAAACACCAAATTTGGTACGAAGGTGTAGGACCATGAGTACGTAAAGGAAAAAATCCGATATTTTGGAAAAGTCACCATCTTGGATCCAAAATGGCCGCTAAACCCATTGTTGTATACAATAGAGATCTTAAACTACTGGGGCTATTGAATTGAAATTTGGTATAGAGGTACATTATCAATAGTAGGTTAATATAACATTACACAATTTACCCAAGGACGCCATCTTGGATCCAAAACGGCAGACTTAAAATTTCATTTTCCACAACCTTTGAGGCAGAAACACGAAATTTAGCATAAAGCCTAATCATAAGTAGTAGCTTAGGAAAATAATAATATGTTTTGGGAAAGTCGCCATCTTGGATTCAAAATGACCGCCCCAAAAAGCATTTTCGACACCGTTTGAGCTAGAGAAATGAAATTTTAATTTGAAGCTGTGTCTTCACGTGCAAGTCACAACAATATAATCAAATGTTAAAAAAGTCACCACTTTGGATCCAAAATGGCCGCTAAAACCATTGCTGTAAAGAATATACAGGCTAAACGGCTGGGGTTATTGAAATGCAATTTCGTATAGAGGTACATTATCAACAGCAGGTTACGAAAATGTTAGGAGATGTGTTGAAAGATGCCATCTTGGATCCAAAATGTCTGCTTAGCTCATTGTTGTATAGAATATACAGCCTAAACCACTGGGGATATTGAAATGAAATTTCGTATAGAGGTACATTATCAACAGCAGGTTAAAATAATATTACAAATTTACCCAAAGATACTATCTTGGATCCAAAATGGCGTACGATAAAAATGTATTTTCGACGCCCTTTGAGTTAGAAGCACGAAATTTAGCATAAAGGTGTATCATAACTAGTAGTTTAGAAAAATAATAAAATGTTTTGGGCAAGTCGCTATCTTGGATTTAAAATGGCCGCCCCAAAAATCATTTTCGACACCATTTGGGCTAGAAAAATGAAATTTTATTTGAAGACGTACCTTCAAGAGTAAGTCACAATAATATAATAAAACGTTAGAAAGTCGCCATTTTAATCCAAAATTCCTGCTCGGAAACCCATTTCCTAAATTATTAAGCCTAGACAAACGAAATTTGGTATGAAGGTGTACCATGAGGAGTAGGTTACAAAAATGGTAAAAAATACCTACGAGGGCCCAGCCCCGTGGTGGGTGGTACTATTGTGATATGGAAGCGCAGACCGCTAGAGAGTGTCTGATTAAGATAAAGGGGGGAAAATCTCCCAAACCCTGATGTTGGGAGCGCAGCTCCCACAGGGGTGTGGGAGCAGCGCCCCCAGTGAAGCAAAGCGAGTCTACATACTATATAGCCCCATGGACACTCACTCACTGATTCATTCACTGACTCACCCATATAAATTCACAGGCCAAACTACTGGAGCTACAAACACCGAATTTGGTATGAAGGCGTAGGACCATAAGTAAAGGGAAGAATCCGATATTTTGAAAAAGTATCAATCTTGGATCCAAAATGGCCACTAAACCCATTGTTTTAAGGAATAGAGAGCTTAAGCCGCTGGGGCTATTGAATTTAAATTTGGTATGAAGGTACATTATTGCTAGTAGGGTACAAAAATATTTTCATTTTTTCTAAAAGTTGTCATCTTGGATCCAAAATGGCTGCCAAACTCATTGTTGTATGGAATACACTACCTAAATCGCTTGAGCTACCGAAATGAAATTTGGTATGGTGGTACATTATCAATTGTAGGTTACGAAAATATAACACAACGTACCCAAAGACGCCATCTTTGATCCAAAATGGCGGACTTAAAAATGCATTTTTCACAACGTTTGAGACAGAGATACGAAATTTTGGTATGAAGGTGTAACATAACTAGTAGTTTACGAAAACAATACAAACTTTCGGGAAAGTCGCTATCTTGGATTCAAAAGGCCGCCCAAATATTAATTTTAACACCGTTTTGAGCTAGGTAATAAAAATTTTACATGAAGGTGTACGTTCACAAGTAGGTAATGACAATATACTATAACATTAAAAAGGCGCCATCTTTAATCCAAAATGAGCGTTCGAAAACACATCTTATAAACCACTAAGGCTAGCCAAACGAAATTTGGTACGAAGGTGTACCATGACAAGTAGGTGACAAAAATAGTGGAAAAAAAACATATGGGTGCGCAGCCAAACCCCGGTGGGTGGTATTTTTGTACCATGGAGTCGGCCAGAGAGTCTCTGTTTACGATAAAGGGGTCGAAGCCCCCCAAACCCTGATTTTGGGAGCGCAGCTCCCAAGGGGGTATGGGGACAGCGCCTCCAGCGAAGCAAAGCGAGTAAACATACTATACAGCCTCATAGACACTGACTGATTCACCCATATAAATTCACAGGCCAAACTACTGGAGCTAGAAACACCAAATTTGTAATGAAGGTGTAGGACCATGAGTAGGTAAAGGGAATAATCCTACATTTTGAAAAACTCGCCATCTTGGATCCAAAATGGCCGCCAAACTCATTGTTGTATAGAATAGGTAGCGTTAACGGCTGAAGCTATTAAAATGAAACTTGATATGAAGGTACATTATCGCTAGTGGGATACGAAACTATTTTCAAATTTTGTAAAAGTCGCCATCTTCAATCCAAAATGGACGTCAAATCCATTATTGTATAGAATACACAGCCTAAACTACGTTTGCTTTTAAAATGAGATTTGGTATAGAGGTACATTATCAATAGTAGGTTAAGATAAAATTACACAATTTACCCTAACACACCATCTTGGATCCAAAATGGCGGAATTAACATTTTATTTTCCACAACCTTTGAGCTAGAGGTATGAAATTTAGCATAAAGGTGTATCATAACTAGTAGTTTAGGAAAATAATAAAATGTTTTGCGAAAGTCGCCATCTTGGATCCAAAATGGCCGCCCAAAATTCATTATCGACACATTTTGAGCTAGATAAATGAAATTTTATTTGAAGTTGTGTTTTCGCGGGTAAGTCACGAGAATTTCACGTTGGAGGGGCCGAAGCCCCGCAAACCCACCGCCACCCCCGCAAGTTTCCAGACTTGGAATATTATGATGCTTACTACGACTTACCACTATAAGCATCAGCAGGCATACTCCATGAGTAACATAACTACTCGCCAAGGAGGCTAATGGAGCACTTGTTGACTCAGTACCTTTATTACAACTGAGTCTATCAACCAACGTGTCTAATTACCACCAAACATTTATTATAGGCAATTGTTACATATAAATACTTTTACATACATGCTATATACATTTTATAAAAATATATGTTCTATGGGCACTAAGCGAATGGAATAAACTGTAAATACTAAAAATAAAAACAATGAATAAATATTAATAAAATATAGGATTGACTAGAATAAAACTAATACTTAATAAAACAATTATAATGAAGATATAACCTTACTAAAGATATACACCTCTTAAACTAAAGCCATACATCCCAAT
>JAGDQP010049607.1:0-14457 GCA_022664845.1 Lepisma saccharinum | reverse complement strand
TGAAATTGATTTGAATTTTGTTTCGTTGCAAGACACTTCTGCTGTGGTTTCAGTGCGATGAAGTAACTTTACGTGCTAAGACTGTTTTACCGTATGCTATCTTCGCCAACTCCCACACTTTGTCTCAGTGCCAAATCTAGGGGGGAAGGGGGCAAGCGCCCAGGGCGACACGTTTAGGGAGCGGCAAACAGCTAAAAATAAAAATAATAAAATTCCTAAAAAGTAAATAAAATTGCCTATTAAATTGAAATTGAACTAAACGTATTCAAAATTTTAATACCGGCGCTATAAGACATTTTTTGTGTTATTCAACTGAACCTAACTTCATCTCTAATATTCAAAATCGCGATTCAAGCCAGCCAGATAGGCTACTGCCTTACTGCAGTCAGTAATAGCGATACCACGACAGGCTCCAGAGATGATGATGATAAAAGACACTACGTTATGCGAGACAATGTTGTGCCCGTCGCGTCGACCAGTCGTGTTGTTTGGGTTAAAAAAAAACAATGGAAAGGGCGTTGGAAAAGGCGGCAACATTTTACTTTGCTCCCCATAGGAAAATTTCTAGATCCGGCACTGCTTTTACTACAGGTGTCTCTTGCGATCTGATGAACTAAGCATATATAGCACTTGGAAAGTCAGCTAGGGCGTGATTCCGTGGTCTGGTGAGTACAGCATTGGATTCATGTAGCAGTGGTCTTCACATCGATTCCCACCCAGTGCAGCATTTTTATTTTTCTTAACAAGTACATTCTTTGAAATTAACACAGAAAAATTGACAGCCGCCGCGACCGGGACAAGAACCCGGATTTCCCAGTTGCCGGCTAGGTATGCTACCAATTACACCACCACGGCATCCCGGTCGCGGCGGCTGTCAATTTTTCTGTGTTAATTTCAACTTTTACCAACACAAGGTTTTTTGTGAAAAAGGTAATCACAAGTACATTCTTGTTCTGTCAAAGCTATTTCAACCTTGATTCTTGTAAATTACACTGCTGATTCAACCATTTTAAACCTTTTTGGCTTGATTTGTTCAGCTTGCATTGTTATGCTTCTTGGGAAAGTAATCTTGTTTGAGTTTCGAGTCAGGTCAAAATCGCTATGAGGGGAGGTGATCTATGCGGCTTTGAACCAGTCTCTCCAGTATCTTTCAAACGACACCTCGACCACAACGCATTTTCTATGCTATTGCTGATGCACTAGTTCCTTTCTGAATGATAAGAGTCAACAAACTGTATAATATATAATGCCAGGTGGGAAAAAATTGTGTCTCGATCACATTTCAGTATATACATAGAATCAAATAGTTGTTAGGGAGTTGCTAAGGACGGGACCTACAGCTTAACACGGGCTATCCTAACCATTTTTGTTCCTACCGGATATCGACCAGACCCCTTGGTTACAAGACAGCGAGCATTGCCTCGATCCTGAGTTTATTTTCTAAATCTAACTCATTTCCACATCACCCATGAGATAAGAGTGATCGGTGTTCAATTTTATAATGTGGTTTCCCCTAGATCTGGATGCCTATTCCATGACTATAGTCTAGTTGTTTGATTTGATTTTGCTAATTTTTGATTGCAAAAACTCTTCAACACTATAAAAGCATTGAACGTTATCAATCTTTACTTACGTACAATTTAGATTTTCCTTTTGGCATTTGTGTTTTGGGCTTCAATAATGAAATCATGTTCGCGTATAGGCAGTCGCCTGGGAATTCTGGGATCTGCTATTTCTGGAAGCAAACACTCCATATAAAAACTTTTTAATTTTGGTAACATTTTGAAACTCCAAAACTCTTGGTCCCTCTGGATTTCTTCAATTAAGGTAGACCTGTCGCTGTCAGTTGCCGCAACAAAATAGCATTTTTGAAAACCACACACATTTAGCTGACACAAGTCAACCTTGTACTTGATAATAATATTATGCGTTTTCTTTAAATGGATTTCGTTGTTTTTATTCACTGCTGACTGCTGAGAAAAGCCTTTTTTTTTAACAACTGCATTGTAAAGTCCTGTCTCAATAGCAGAAGGGCCGGAAAGTGGCAGGCTGAGAAAGAAAAGGAAGCAAGGCCGGACACAATACACCCACTAACATTGCATGAGGCCCGAGGCAAAAAGACTTTTTGGTTAATCCACATGTGACTAGACAACGAGGTGGGTGAAGAAAAGTGACAGGGGAAAGAAATTTGGTACGGCACGGTTGGTATTGGCTCCCCCTGGCTGGAGAATTGCGGAACTAATGAACTTTCTCTACGATCTTAACGGAAGAAAATACAATAATAACATCTAGCACTACAAAGCTTCAGAGACATAAAAGAGGCTCTCAGGAAAAAGAAAAATACATTCAGCACTAGATGTTTCAAACTGAACATATCAGAGTTTCCTATTTTATTAAAAAAAATATGTACTTGCACCCCACTCTCAAAATTTACGCAGAAAATGGGCTTTCAAAAAAATTAAAAAACAAATAACCACTGGATGTTTCGAATTAGACTGAGGCCTATCAATACAGGATTCTGTGACAAAAGTTCCTTTGCTTCTTTTTCCGCCATCTTTACTGTTTTGTTCTCTGGGAAAAGGGCATACTGAAAAATTGTTGAGTGAGTGCTGACCTCTAGGATGCAGTTTGCTGAAACTTTTCGCCCTTATTCCATAGAATGAATAATGGATAGTCAGAAACGTTATCTCCGACAAAAGGGCGTAAAGGCAATTACGCTCCTTTTCCTCAATTGTTTAATTACGATGCCATTAACCTATTTCGCCGCATTCGTTACAAATGTTAACTAAGTTCCTCAGCGCTGTAGGTAAACTACTACAATGGAGGTCATGTGTATGTAGTATTCGATTTACAGATATATGTAGTATAGGGTATTTTGGGATCGTCCATATCCCAGGCTAGAGGTAGCCTATATATCTGTAAACAGAGACGGAAGATTTTTACAGAGAGCCTCATTAGTAGATGTGGGGCACTTGACCCCACTTTCTTAAAAAATGCCCCCTTTTTTCAGGGATTGCTGATAGCCAGGAGTCTATTTTCCAGGGCCGTACGATACATGGTGTTATGGGTATCGTCCAGGTATGAGAAATTGAGCACCTTGTTTTTATTCTCTATTTTATAAAAGCGTACAAGCATATTTTGCAAGCCCTATTTATAAAAGACTACGAACAAATTTTCCAACCCTTATTTAACATAGCAGAGATGGACTACGACCCCCTTTTATCATCCCCCTTTTTAACATAGTAGAAATTACACTACGCTATGACCCTCCAACACAAGGTTACGACCCCTATTTAATATTTTTTCCAACCCGTAATTAACATGGCATAAAAGGCAATTTTTCACCCCTATTTAATTCACATTATAAAAGAGCACGGGGCTATTTTACGACCTAACCCTCTAAATACACTTGGGGTTGTTGTGAATTTAATTAGAATTTAATCTATTACATAAAAGACTATGAGCCATATTGTAGACATGCAATAGCAGACTATTTCCCCCAGTAACCGTGGTGTATTTGCTAAAGACTACGACGAGCCATGGTTACTGATTGCCAAAAAAAACAAAAAAAAAACAAGGCTACAATCTATCCCCTATTTAACATAGCAGACATTTCATAGGCACGCGTTTTACAAGCACAGCACAGAGGCATCCCTACGGGCACTTTTTTTCCACCCCTATTTAACATAGCAAAGATTGCATAAGAGGCTACGAAGCGATGGTCCAACCCCTATTTAACATAGCAGAAACCCCATATTTTATAAAAAGACTACGACCCCATATTAAACATGGCAGACATTTCATAGGCAACGCGTTTTACAAGCACAACACAGAGGCATCCCTACGGGCACATTTTTTCCACCCCTATTTAACATAGAGATTATAACAGAAAGTTGAAGTCAGTTTGTATACCACACTCTATAACCTAGGCAAAGGTCAAAATATTGAAATTCTGCTTTCACATTCGGCATGGGTTGGGTATTAAGTACAATTTACGAAAAAAATGGTCACTTCGAGGTCAAATATTTAACCGTGTATATCTCGTAAACGACTAGATATATTTAAATTCTGCTTTGACATTCGGCATGGTGGCATTAGGTACAATTTACGAAAAAAATGGTGACCTCGAGGTGAAAGTCAAATATTCAACCGTTTATATCTCGGACACGACTAGACATATTTAAATTTGTTTTGACATTTGGCATGTGGGCATTAAGTACAATTTACGAAAAAAGTAGTGACCTCGAGGTCAAAGGTAAAATATTAAACCGTGTATATCTCGTAAACGGCTAGACATATTGAAATTCTGTTTTGATATTCGGCATGGTGGCATTAAGTACAATTTATAAAAAAGGTGGTGACCTTGAGGTCAAAGGTCAAATATTCAACTGTTTATATCTCGGAAACGACTAGACATATTGAAATTCTGTTTTGACATTCGCCATGTGGGCAATCAGTAAAATTTGTAAAAAAAAGTGGTGACCTCAAGATCAAAGGTCAAATATTTAACCCTGCATATCTCGTAAACGACTAGATATATTTAAATTCTGCTTTCATATTCGGTATGTTGAAATTAGGTATTATTTGTGGTGACATCGAGGTCAAAGATCAGATATTAAAATCCTGTACATCTCGTAAACGGTTAGACACATTGAGATTCTGTTTTTCAAATTTTGGTATGTGGGCATCGAGTGACCCAGGTACTTTTTATTCTATAACCAATTTATGAAAAAATATTTCCTTTAATTATACTAATACATAAAATACTACAGTCACTTTTTTCCCCTAAAAATAATAGCAAAAATTTCACAGGGCTTCCACCATACTTTACACCGTAATATAAATTTGAAGTTTTTTTGTTTGTAACTGAACCCATCTGGATATTCATCTCGCAACCCCCTACCATACACACACTTGGTTTACGGAGAACTTAATATCGCGCCATGGACCAACACATAAACTTGGTTTACGGAGAACTTAATCTCACTCCAGGGACCTACACACATGGTTTACGGAGGACTTAATCTCGCGCCAGGGACCATCACATATACCTGGTTTACGGAGAACTTAATCTCACGCCAGGGACCATTCTCATAAACGAATAAAGCATAATATCGCTAACATTAATGTTGCCACTTGAGAATTTATTTAAGAATTTCTGTAGTGAATAGCCAGATGCACGACATGCTAAATAGAGAAAACAATAGTGTCCACAGAATTGAGATAAATCACCTTGTATACGTCTATTATTCCACGTATACAATACACAGTTTCGTTTTAAAAACCTTATATAATATGGTATGTATGGTGGAAGGCCATAGCTATCAAAATATTCACCGTGCCCTGAGTTAGAAATATAAACAGCAACCCAATGTTCACCGGGCTTATTACTAGGATCAGTATTTATAATAATGGCTGCAGGAAATGTACGGATAAAAGGAGGTAGTTGATCTGCAGCATATACACCTATAAAATGATCATTGGGCAAATTCTGTTGTAATGCCTCATAAAGTTCAAGGGTATTTAACATTTTTCTTTTAATTAATATATATTTTCTCTGGAAATCAATTTCTAGTTCTGATGAGAATTTGCCGTAAATAACCGCGGTTACAGGAGAGGCAATTCTTGCTTAAAATGAACTTCCCTGTCGCTGGGGGCTTGTATGAAATGCAGCACTAGCACTAGAATCGGGAGTTAAATCAAACACCAGTAGAGTATAACCATTAGGATATTCGACAAGTGAAATATCATTACCTTGATTAGAATAATAAATACCAGAACCTGTAAATACCGTAGAATATGCTTGTATATATAGCTTATTATTAAAATCTGGCTGTAGTGGTCTAGATGGAACAGGAGTTCCGTCAACATATAATGTAAAGAATGACATACTGAAATGCTTAAAATTAAAAGAATTTGTTTGATAAGTACCGTTGAAAGCTGTATTAGTAACAAACCCTATAATAATGCGTTTAGGCACTATGCCGGAAAACAAATCTGGAAGAGTGTTGTCCATAATGCCCTGCGGTAAAGTCTCTGTCTTCACTTGCACCTTTGTAATTGGGTATTTTACTCTAAATCTAGGATTTTGTAATACTTTATTTTGTGCTATTTTCACCGTGGGCGACACATCAACCTTTTTCACAAACAGCGTTGCATCTGTAATTACAACTTTTCCCTCAGCACCAGTTTCGCCCATTAGACAAAATACGGGTTTGGCTGGAATCAGCTTAATACGCAAATGTACACCACTCAATAGAAATGTTTCCTGATTAAAAATATCACCGTGAATATAGCCCAGTAATTCAAAGGGCTGACCTAACGCTGTGAGAAGTGAGCGTTGTTTAAAATCCTGATTATTATTTTCGGCCACACTGTCCATATGTCCGGCAGTATCTTTAAACCACATTGCCGTTTGAAGATGAGTTGTTTTTGCATTAGCATTATAATTCAGTAGTTTTTCAATATACGATCGAAATGGATATGTATGCGAGGAATAGGAAATTAGTTGATTATTCAAATATATTTGTACCTCGCTGAACATTGCACTGAGAAAATCATTTACAGGACCAATTTTCTTATCAGCAGTTGTTAAATCAGAACCATCAGGTTTAGTAATTTTACCTCTAATATGTAGCATTGTATGTGGTAAATCAATATAATCATCACCGTGACCGGGGACTACAAACTCTATGGGTGCATTATCAGATATTGACGCCACAGGTTTATACGGCACTGTTTTATTACCAATAATACTCGTTTGAGCGGGTAGACCCGCAAATAGGTCTAATTCTGATTTCGTAAACTCACACTGCATTTCTGCTATTAATACCCACACTAGTTTATTTTATAATACCTTATAACGAAAATGTAGTTTTACACATACACTGCCATATTGGAAAGGAAGTGGATTACCCGTGCTATCTCTTAAATCAATAATAATTTGATCAAGCTGTTTATGTTGTACGGGACATAATGAGGATTTTCAAAAATATGCACATTACTACTACCATACTCTTTAATATTCGTATTTACAATACGTAATAGTGGCGTAACAGTATCGCCTACTAGCTGAGGTTCTACAATATCACTATAAATATACATGTGTACGGGTAGCGATTTCTGTAAATCAGGCGGATAACGCGCATGATGGACAAGTGCAATATCATCTTGCTGAATATGATCAAAACCTAGTATTCTGACTAATTCGGGTGATAGACGAACTTCCACCCTCTTGTCGTCTTTTCTTACTCTACTAACCTCAATGCGTTTTACCGAAGCTTTAACTTTTAATTGCAAATTTAATTTATCGCTTTTATAGTTAATTTGAGATAAAATATCATCAACATAATAATAATGACCGGGCATTATTTTAGTTACGTTCCAGCTTTCCTTATCCGAGTCCCTGTAATAGATATTATTAGTATATTTGGAAACATTCTGAAATGAACCTGTATAATGTACTTCGACAACAGCTGTTTCCCACACACCTTTCTCCAGCACGAGAGGATGATATAATTTTGTAGTATAACACGCCAGAGCATCTTGCGGAAAATATTCCATAGAACTGTTACTGGGAAGTGTGAGGTAAAAACTAGTACGTTGCTCCATAATTAATTAAAAATATATCTCCTCTTCATCCTCTTTTTCTTTACACCACCACCACCTGTTTGCTTATTTTTACGTTTTCCTCCACCCGCCAACACTTGATTTATTTTATTATGAGCTTTATTTTTTAAATTACTTTTTGCTTCCTACCTGTGCACTTTTAATGCTTCTTCAACGGGTCTATTACTATTTAGTACGTCTTCGGCTACATTATTACCACCACGTAACAGTTCTTTACCAACAGTTTTTGCACCTTGTTTTAATAATGGAAATACAGTACGAAATAAACCACCTAGAAAACTACCAATACCATACCCTTCTTGGTATGGTGCACCTCTATATACATTATAACCACTACCTGCTTGATGCGAATAATATTTGAGATAAGGATCATTCATTTTTTCTGCTATATACATAAATATATCACTAGTTTATAATAATGTATTATTATTACCATCCTTTTTCAGGCATAGAAAAAGGTCTTATTTCCATTTTATAACCACACACATCTACGTTACCTCTTAACAGGGGGCAGTATGGACTCCAACGTTTATGCTCTTTAAAAGGGATATTATAAGATTGCCAATTTCCTAATTCTAAAGTACAGTATGCACATCTTACAATATCGGGTAATCTAACGAAATAAAAGCCACACTCTGCAAGTTGACATGGTGGAACTTTCCATTGCCCCGGTCTTTTAAATGTTGCTAGCCGTTCGTTAAATATGATACTGGAATCCATGAATTAAATGAAACAGGATAACCCCGCCACCGAACAAGTATTCGTTTACCTTTAGCTTCTAAAATTTCGTCTTTTTCGTAAACTTTGGGCAGTGGCACAGCTTGAATTTCCTCTTCGTAAAATGTACCATCAATCACATCCCCATTTAAATCCTCTAATACATAAAACACTTTTTCTTTATATTGTATTTGTTTTATTTTAAATATTTCCACTGTCCAATTTTCTTTATAACCTTTTGCAAAATGTCGTTTTGCCTTAGTAATTCGTACAGTATCCTCTTCTTTATATTTTCTGCTTTAACACTGGTACGGGACGGAGTAATTAGTCTATTCCACACCTGTTGAAACGTATCTTGGTTGACTAGAGCTGGCGGTATTTTGTGTGTTGCGTGTGGCCTAGAATTATATCCGTGAACTAGTCGGGGGAGCACATCTTTGTAGCGGTAAGTCTTCTTTGCTGTAAAATATTTCCACATTCTTTGCTTCAGGCTGCGGTTAAAACGTTCTACGAGGCTTGCCTTAATATTATGGTTTTCGGTTGTGAAAAAAATAATATGTTGCTTTTTCAAGTACGCCTGGAATGTTCTGTTAAACTATGTATCTTTATCTGTTTGTTGCCGCAGAGGTTTACGCCTGGGAGTAGATGTAAATATTTTCTCGAATGCCTTTATAATATCTCCACCAGTTTTACTACGAACAGGCACGGCCCATGCATAGCGATTAAATATATCAATCACTGTTAAAATATACTTGTACCCATCATTATATTTTTGTAGACTTTGCATATCGTTTAAATCAGCTTGCCATTGATCGTCAATATTAAACACAAGATAGGGATTCCGTTGAAACCGTTTACGTGCTGGTTTATGCAATGTATATGTCGGTTGTTCTTTTAACCACTGTTCCACTCTGTGTAAAGGTATTGATTTCTTTATAGCTTTCCATAATGCTTGAGCTGTTGAAAACGAGGCAGGGTGTGAAGGGTTATAGTAAATATTAGCTAACTTCTTCATTGCTTATAGTTGCGCCAATTTACAGCTTTTTTACGTTTACGCGATGGCTCCGGCTCCTCTTTCTCCTCCTCCTCTGGTTTTCGGGGAGCAGCAACTGTCAGTTTTCGAATATACTCTATTCGTTGAGGGTTACCTATATACTCTAAGGGTATATTTGATTTTGCTAATAGTACGGCAAATGGTTCCCAACCGGTGGGTGGAATATTTTTCTTACGACACCTAACAAAATCAGATATTAAATCTACTATATTAGCACCAGGAATTGATTTACCATATATATTAACATTACCATTGGCATCCCATTGAATGTTGGGGTTTTGTTTTAATTTACGTAATAAAGGTCTTGCTTTACGCTGGCAAATTTCGGGGAGGGTAGATATTATCTCATCCTCTTCCTCTTCCTCCTCCTCCTCCTCCTCCTCAGCATCACCCTGTTTCTTAGTAGTATTAGTAGCAGTTGTTACTGCTGCTACCGGTTTTTGAACAACATGTAAATATTTTTGCAATACCTCTCTATATTGTACCCATTTTTCTTCTACACTCATACTCTTATTATTTAAATTTCTTTCATCTCGTTATTGAGATTAAATATAGTTTGATAATAATGTAATTTTTCGGGCGAAATTAAAATAAGTTTTTTCGCATGCTGCATTATTTAAATAAACTAGATAGTAAACCTCCTAGAATCGGTGCAAGCAATGCAGTGAGAAAACCAGCTTTTTGTACAATTAAACGCTTTTTCTTTTGTTTTAGCGTCGGTCCTTTCTTTACCAGATACCTAAGCTGATTTTTATATTTCTGCAATTTATTTTTCACCTTTATATTTAACGGAACGTTTTCTTTCAATACGTTATAGGAACATTAGCAAATAGAACGAATTAATTCGGAATCTTCATTTTGTAATATTGCCTTGCGTGCTTTAGGTTAAGCCTTTGCTAAAAGTCTTAGTAAGTGTGCATTCTGTTTATTAATCATTTTAACGTCTATTATAGTAAAAATAGTTATATATAAAATATTAAAGTTCGTTTTATTTTACAGGCACATAAACATAATTGAATGAATCCGAGGGGAAAATATTTGTTTGTACACGATGCTTATCGGGATTATTGTGTTTTAGATCAAATAGTAGGTAACCGTGAGCATTCTGGGTTGCATCTTGATAGGCTTCTGAATATACTTTGTGTTACCAGGATACAATTGACGTGCCAGGTCCCTTTAATTTTTAAAACATACTATATAGTGGAAATTTAATGAAATATCACGCATACCTCTAGCCTGGTGGAATATATTCTGAGTAATAAAAATAACACTTAAATTCCTATGGTGGCTACCTTTGGTGAAAATATCTACAAGCCGGTTATTACATTCACGCATTAAATCGTCTATAATTATAAGGTGCGGACCTTCTTCCACTGAAAATTCATCACCCTGTGGTAATCCTTCTTTAAATTTACAACATGTACGAAGAGTATTATATAAGGGCTGCCACTCGCCGTAACACCATATAATATTTTTCCACTGTTTATTATTATGATCGAGAAATGTTTTGACCCAATATGATTTCGCACCCGCTATAATGCATGTGAAAGGATGTTGAAACTGCATATTTTCTCTCTCTCTCTATTATATACTTCTTCAAAAATAAAACATATGTCAATCACCCATTAACATAGAAACTAATTCTAGTTGAATTCGATTTGCTGTAGCAGTATCTTCAACAAAAGTAACTTTAGAAAATTTACCCTTTATAACACATTCATATAAATATTTACTTATTAGAGGAGCTAGCTTAGAATATGTAGAAATTGCCTCATTAATACATGGAAAATAGTAGCATATTTTTTTCCATGTGGAAAAATCAATTACAACTATATTATTATTTGAATGAATATAAATTAAATTAACATCGTCATTAGTAGCGTCAAGCGTTTAAATAGTTTCATCACTTAGAGTATATTTAGTAACATTTAAACCTTCTTTAAAATAATCCTCAATATAGATAAAATATGATATAAGGCGGTACCATTCATTAAGGGATAATACAATAAACTTATTAGTAATGCGTAGTTTTACATATACATAGAACTAATAATCACGACCATACTTCAAATATACACAAAGTTCGGTGGAATTATTAATATAGTAAAAATAACTTAAAAGCTGTTCATTATTCATAATGTATGTCTGTCTACCTATTAGCTACACAACTCATACTTTTTACAATATTTTATTTCTCTTAAATCCGTAAGGTACTGTATCGTAACTTTCGCCAACTCTTTTACATTTTGTATGTACCAATTGGTAGGTTTTCGTCTCCTCCTTAGTAATAATTTGCTGTCTTTTGTACGAGAAATTTTACACGCGTTTGTCACATTTACCGGCGGAGCATCGTTAATAACCATATTTTTAATTTGATCCAAATTAACAATTTTCATTGTATTGCTGTTAAGAGTAATTCCACGTACTTTAGAACATGTTTTTGTAGTGCCCTCACTGAAAGCTTCATAAGCATATTTTTTTTGTCCCACCACTACAAAATTCTCCAATATATGCATTGGGACCTACAGATTCTAATTCGTTTTTCAAGTCACCAAAATATTCGCCTATGGGTAATTTTACTCCTCCAGGTCTGACTGCATATATGAGACTATCGGTGTGCATGTATATGGCATATTTATCTACCTGTTCTAAATAGTTATATAGTTCTAATCGTGCATGTGCGGTGGTATATGCTGCAATTATTACATTTGTATTTTTCAGAGAAATATTTGCTTCATCTAATATATGGTAATTTAATAATAACGTATCCTCATAAAGGGGTATTGGGGGTGATACATCTATATTGCTATCAGTTAATTTATTATAGAATGTTGCAGGATCTCGAATAATAACGGTATGACCCATGTTTTCATTCTGGGCAAACTTGCCCCATAAAGAATTTAATGCTAATTTACAAATACTTTTTCGGGCTTTATTTTTCTTCCTCATTTTTGTACTATCTAACTGCACTCCCTCTCTCTCGTAATACTTCTTAATATATTTATTTCTCTGCTCTTCACTATTGCACCATTGGGGCCAACCATTAGCCTGTTTTCAATTTCATAAACATGTTTACATATTCTGTGAAAATTACCCCTTCTTTTTTAACAGGATCATACTCCACCACCTCATATTCCCAAACCTCATGCATTTCTAGTATTTTATATTCTTTCTCTACAGCTTTACGGACTTCGTCCACTACCCATGTTCCAGTGAGAGCCCTTTCCTCTTCACTATGTGCGCATTCTTCTATATTTAAAGTTTCGGCACACTTACGACACAGAGGGAAGAGAAGTTTGCCCCCACTATGATATGATAAAACCGGATTATACAGGTTCGAGGGAAGAAGTACTGTACATTTCACAATCCCCTCGAATTTGTCAATGCTTGGGCATTCAACTCCATCGTAAATTTTAATTGGATGTCTCAACGGGTATTTTTTTACTTTGCAACAATAACGGTACAACGAAATTACATCTACGTAACGTATTTCCTCCCCCGGGGCTGTTTTATAATAATATTTCACTGTGGAGCATGGTCCGCCATATAGAGCATCACGCGGCTTAATGGGTCTTTTTCTACATTTTGGGTGTGTGGAAACGTACTCTTTAATATGTGGATTTTCACGTAATTTACGTTTCCGTTCACACTCCCACATCTCATGAATAATAAACCCTGATTCGCGCAAACGGGCAATTTTTCTTAAACTATTATCATAGCGAATCTTAAAACATTGATAACATACTTGCTACGTAATTAGTAAGTTAGGCACATGTTCGTTTACTCCCTCTCGTAATACTTCGTCCTGTCTACATTCTATATCATAATACACCATCATCCATTTTTAGTACCTGTAGATTTATCAGAAAGAATATAGCATAGATTACGGGGGGGCATCATATTTTCACAGTTTACGCAATACGTTTCCCCACATTTGTGAGGATTTCTACTTTTCTTAACAACATATGCTTTAAGACATATTGTGGATACTTTTAACTCAGAACACAAATCCGTCGGTATATGATATGTCATACACTCGTTACCATAAAAACACCTGTTGCATTTGTCACAATTCAGTACTTCCTCTGTCTTTTACAGGGAGGATTTTTCTGGCATTTAGGGCATAATGCCTTACAATGAACAATATGCCCTTGTTTATTATTATATTTCTTATAACATATCACAAAAGTACGAACAGCTAAATGTGGCAGTTAAATTAGTAATAACATTATAATGATTATTTATATAAAGGAGATTAATTTTCTTTTCACTACCCGCACCCTCGAAAAACGTTTTCTCCCCCGTCAAACCATCGTATACTGTAATAGTATAATCACGTAAATACTCTTGAATCAATTTCAATTAAGGTATTCCACCACCATTTATTAAATTAACACCTGCACTCTTACACAATAACTTCACTTCTAGAGACATAAATTTCCTTCGCTGGTGATAATAAGGCTTACATGCATTTTTATCATCCTGATTATCAATAAGCCCTTTAGCAACTACCAAGGCATGGCCAAGGCCGCTGCTATCTTTATTTTTAATAATAACTATACCCTTGCATTTTTTCATATATTCATCAGAGGTGAAATTCTGCCTTTCTGTCCCCTCGCGTTAAGGTCACCACGTTTTTTACATAAAATATTTTACTACAATTTATACCGACTGAAAACAGAATTTTAATATGTTGTTTCATTTACGAGTTATACACAATTATATATTTGACCTTTGACCTCAAGGTCACCACTTTTTCCACGTAAACTATTTGCTCCCCTTCTACCGAGACTGAAAACAGAATTTTGATATGTTGTTCCGTTTACGAGATATACATGGATATATATTTGACCTTTGACCTCAAGGTCATTACTTTTTTCACATAAACTATTTACTGCCCTTATACCGAAACTGAAAACAGAATTTTAATATGTTATTCTGTTTACGAGATATACACGATTATATATTTGACCTTTGACCTCAAGGACACCACTGTTTTCACATAAACTTTTTTGCTACCCTTATACTGAAACTGAAAACATAATTTTGATATGTTA
>JAGDQP010049606.1:0-14457 GCA_022664845.1 Lepisma saccharinum | reverse complement strand
GCTACTTGATTTTCTTTACATTTTAATTTTACTATGAAAGGATTTAGCCTGAATTTTTTTCTCACTTGTATGCTAACTTTATTATGAGCTTATTTCCGTAAATAAAATATTTTTCCTCGTGCAGGTATGGTTTATTTTATCTACTCCAGCTTTCGGCAGCTATTGAACCATATTTAGCTCTATACTACCATATTTAGCTCTATAGTTAGTTCTATAAATTTAGCGGTTATGTTATGTCAGTAGCGACAAAAGAAGGTAATGCTGACAAAGTAGTGTGCTTCTCAGCCGACAATACTAATTCTAACTTTGCTGGAAGTAAGAGGGGAAGCTCTAACAATGTGTTTGCAAAACTAAAACAGCATTTCAAGAGAAATCTGATTGGTGAGGGTTGTGTAGCTCACGTCATGCACAACTGCATTAGGAGAGCCTGTGACGTTCTGCCTGTAGACATTGAAGCAGTGATCTTTAAACTCTTTAAGTACTTCCACATATGCACTGTTCGTGTGCATCACCTCAAAGAATTCTGCGAGTTTGTTGAGGTAGAATACAAAAAGCCTCTTGGCTATCCAAACACAAGATGGTTAAGCTTACTTCCTGCGATATCGCGAGTGATACACATGTTTGACGCCTTGAAATCATATTCCTTGTCACAAGACTCCTGTCCTGCCATCCTGAAAAACTTTTTCAAGGATGAACTTAGTCTTGTATATCTGGTTTTCGTTGAGAATCAGGCAACCGTTTTCCATGACTCGATACAAGGGGTTGAAGGACAACATGTTTCTGCATTGGAAATGCTGATCAAACGCAAGAACATCATTCGGAACTATGAAGAGAGAGCGAACAGAAACTTCTTACCTGCAAGAGTGAAAGAAATAATGTCCGAACTCCGAGACAACGGAAACGTGCAAAACGTTGATAAATTCACTGCTGCTGCTTCAGAATTTTATGAAAACACCGTTTCATATTTAAAGGAATGGGAATCTTAATACAAAGAAGTAGAGTCATTCCAGCGGGCATGTCTTAACACAGAATTCGATTGGGAAGAGATTGAAAAATGCTTCAGCATTATTTCTAGTGTTTGTGTTCGTGATCGTCAGCTTGATTTCGATCTGATGTTCAATGAATATGTGTCAGTGAAATGTTTTGCAGATAGTGAGAAGATAGCTGAAAGGAACAAAAATTCCACAGGAATTTCAGAGCAATGGGTAGAAGTGTTTAGGTACTTTAAATCACAGAACATTCCTATACAGAACTTCGAGAAATTAGTCAGCTTAATTCTGTCAATCCCAGGGACAAATGCACATGTTGAAAGAGTGCTTGCAAATTTAAATGACTTTTGTGGTGCTGAAAAGACAAACATCAGTAGTGGAACAGTGAAAGCTGTGTTACTGTGCAAAACAAATTTCAGTCAGTTATGTCGCGAAATGTATCAGTTACTCAAAACAAATAAGAAGTTATTGAGATGAATACATTCCTCAGAAAAATTCGCATGGAATCAAGTAAAACAGAACGAAAATGTGAGAGAAAAGGCTTCCACTAGTGGTTTGGCTGGTTCTAGCTCGACTCGCAGTGACGTGGTACAGCAGGAATAAGAAAGCAAGATTGTCGGACCAATTTATTGCATGCTTTATGTAGTAGTGAAAATCGTGTGTCAATCCTAAAGTAGGTATTCATTTCAGCATTTCCTAAGTAAGTTTGTGTGTGTGTGTCCGCGTGTAGGTGGCGACGAATTATTGTGACATTCCAGACCAGCCCCTGAAACATTTTTTTCTGCTTGAGAAAAGCAATGCAAATTGCTGTCTTCCACTTCACCTATATTTTAGGTTAACAAAAATGAGTCAATCCATGGAAGTTTGGAAAAGGAAGAAACTTCATCGAACTGGAATTTTTCTTTATACAGATATAAAGAGCACGTGTGAAAATTTGGTAAATGTAATAACATTGAAAATGTAATTTTTGCCTAAATAGTGTATGCTCATTGATTGCATGTATACTGTATAACAGTTTCTATAACAATTTCTACTAATGTTGAAAAAGTAGAGCCTATATTAATACATTATTTTAAGTTGCGTAATTAGTGAGATGCTGTAGTGAAATTCGAAGAATAAAGATAGTACAAAACGCAATATTTACTACTAATTTGTAAGATGTCCCGGTTTTTTGTTTCCAAAATATGGTAGCCTTACTAATACACACTAACACGTGACAGAGATTAATTGGCTACATTTTCAAGTTATATTTGACCGTTTGAATGGACGTTAGGTCTTACGGAGGAGCGGAAGGCGGTACCAACCATCAGTTAGTGATCACAAAAGTGAAGGAGAAGTTATGCACCGTGAACAGAGAAGGCAAAGGATCAAAACAGCCTAAATTCGAAGTTAAACGATTAGATAATCCGAACCTAAGAGCAAATTACCAACTAAAAATTTCAAATAGGTTCGAATCTTAGCCGACTCTAGTAGTGATAAAGATGACATTAATAATGAAATTGATGTAAGTAAGATGTGGGAGGCAATTCGTGATACAGTGAAGGGCGCAGCGAAGGAACGTTTAGGTGAGAAGAAACAGCAAAAAAGTAGCCTTCGTTTGATGAAGCATGCCTTAAACTTCATGAGGAACGGAAACAATTAAGACAACGATGGCTACGTAATAAAAAACAAAGCAAATACCAACCACTACAAGAGCGCGAAACTAAACGCCACACGCGTGTTCAAAAAAAGCGAGAATATCTGACACAGATGATTCAGGAGATAGAGGAAAACGATAAAACAAATAACATACGAGATCTATACAAAGAGGTAAACTCGTTAAGGAAAAGTTACCAGCCTAGATTGTAGATGATCAGAAATGAGATATGAGAGAACGCGGAGATCTTCAAACAGATCCGAATAAAATTATCGTTGTGTGGAAAAATTATTTCAACAAACTTAATATACACAACGGAGAAGAAAGAGAGGAATTTAAAATCTATACAACAGAACCGTGGATAGCCGAACCTAGCGAGATCGAGATCGAAATGTCGGTAAAGAAATTGAAAAGTTTCAAATCAAAGGGAATAGACAATTTCCACTTGCAATTATTAAAGCTAGAGGAACGGCACCAATCAAGGAACTGCATAAATTGATAAGTGCTATATGGAGAAAGGAGGAGCTTTCAGAGGAATGGAAAAACCTCAATAATAGTTCCGGTTTAATATAAAAATAATACACTTTTAAAAACATTTTCCTAATCAATTCGTACTAAAAAGTAAAACAATAATTTTGTTTATACATGCCTAAAAAGAAAAGTATGGGGCGCGTTCTCATATACAGACACTTTATAAATTCTTGAAATGACGCGCTCCATTCTTTTCTTTCTAGACATACATAAACAAAATTATTGTTTTACTTTGTAGAACGAATTGACTAGGAAAAGTATGTATTCAAAAAGTTTTTTTTTTTTAGATATTTCGATGTTCGGGTACATTTTCTCAAGCTAAATGTTTTGTGACCCAAGTCCTAAATTGTTCTGCAACCAGAAAAACCCAGGGTAGTATTTATTTAAGGATAAAGAAGTTGAGAATAAAAAAAATATTAAAATTTGCTTTTAAAATACATACATATATGAAAGTAACAATGAAATATTGTATTGTAACCGGACTTATGTCGTTCTGCAATATTTCATCATTTTATTAAGTCGGGAAATGAGTGCAATTAACGTTCCAAGATTTGATGACACCACGAACCATTGTCAACTAAAGAAAATAATGTGAAAAGGCGATAAATTGGACTGTAATCATTACCGCGGAATCTCACTACTCCCAACATCTTACAAAGTGCTGAGTAATAAATATCCTTGTAACTCAAATAAGCGTATACGTAGATGAAATAATTGGAGATCACAAATGTGGATTTAGTAGAAATAGATCCACGTTGGACCAGATTTTCGCCTTGAGACATGGTAATACATGGGACTGTTCACCAGCTATTCGTCGATTTTAAGAAATCATATGGCTCTATCAAAAGAGAAAAACTATGGAGTATCCTGATACAATTTGGAATTCCGAAAAAAAAACTTGTTCAGCTAGTGAGGAGGTGTCTCAGCGTAGGAATATGTAATAATATGTAAGTTTTGAGATTCGCAACGGATTGAAACAAGGTGATGCCTGGCCACTATTACTGTTTAACTTCGCGTTAGAATATGCGATTCAGAAAATAAAAGAGGACAAAAAGAGACTATCATTGAATGGCTTGAATGAACTGTTCGTATACGCGGATGATGTATGTTTAATAGGGGACGATATATGCACTACAATGTAATAACTGTCTTAGTAGAAGCGTTCGATGAGATAGGTCTACAGGTGAACATAGAGAGAACAAAATACATGATAAAAAGACGAAACACAGGGAATGAAGGAAATAAGAACATAATAATTAAAAATGAGAACATATAAAGAGTAAACAAATTTAAATACTTGGGAGTATACATAACAAGGAAAAATGAGGTCACGGGGGAAATGAAAAGTTACTTAGCATCGGGTAACACATGTTTCTACTCAGTCCAGAAACACTTATCCTCGCGAAGCACGTGCTGTTTGTTTACAAACAAGCAGTTGTAAAAGGTGGTGTACGCTAGCGAGTAAAAGCATGTGCTCATACTCGTAAACAAATGATAGTGGAAGACGGACGCAGCCGACCACAGGAGCCGAAGGCAACTGACGGAGCAGAAGACGTCGAAGGACTGTAGAGTCAACTGAACAGAAATGAATAAAAGTCGGCAAGACAGAACAGCAAGTACTATTCCACTCCCAGGAATAGTCACATTCACTCCTCCTCCTCACCTTGGCCGGTTCTGCTACGAGAAGGGCCTAACTTGCTTGGTCTGATCTGCTACGAGATAGACCGCTCCTTACTACCGCCTGATCTGCTACGAGATAGGCAAAACTCCTAAGTCCAGATCTGCTACGGGATTGGACTTTCAAACTTCCTTTCTCTTCCAGGTAGTTGCCAACTACTTGGGCCATCGCCTGCCATACAACAGACCGATGTTTGCGCTATTTCTACATCAACAAGAAGTTTACAGAGAAAGTAATTTTAGTTACTTTGTACCTCAAACATAAGCAATATAGTTTTGTAGGAGAGAGTCTTTTTATTAAAATAGTGGACTTGTAATTTTTATAATAAGAGGTGAAGGGATAAAAGACAAGCTACGATCCCTTCATTGCTTTACCTTGCTCTATCTGTCTCTACCTAATAAACTAAATAAACCAGTAACAGCGCCAGACTCAGTTACACTGGCCATTGCGGTGGAAATTAAGGCGCTCCCTCAAGGGAAACATTACGTGGTGGAGCTATTATTTTATAATTACGCCGGTCTTTTTAAGCACCCTAAGGCAGAGCAATTCATTTACTATAAAATTCGGCTTATATTCCCTCAGCAATCAACGTTCGGTTTGGCAATATACTTATCAATCTGATAGTAGTTAACAAAATCATACATTTTATAACATAAAATAGCACTCATAGTAGGTATCGTGTGACAAACGTACAATTTTCATTAGGGTATATTTAAAAAAAGAAAGAAGAAGAAGAAAAGGGTTGTAGGATTAAATCTGAAATTGAGTCAAATTAGGTTATGACAACAACTCGTTCTGGTGCAACAACAAGAGAATCAGATAGCGAACACAAAAATACTACTACTTCTGATATAGATGATATGTCCTAAGACGAGAACAACATGGCTACCAAACCATCATACAGTATACCACATTTAACAAAATTTTCCGGACGCATTACAGATGAACCAAATAGGTTTTTTATGCTTTTCGAGCATTTATCTGCTTTACAGCGATGGAATGAGCAGAAACAAAAGTATATTTTGCCAATGTACCTACAGGAAACTGCACTAGATCTGATATTTCAACTCCAGGCACAAGATCAATATGATGCGCTGACATTTAATCAACTGAAAGACAAACTTGTTAGCATCTGTCGTTCCAAAATCCCAGCTTACATAGCAGAGATGGAAATACACTAGATTCAGCAAAGGGAAGGTGAACCAATTGACTCATACTTTCTGAGGAAACTGAGAGCTATACGTCATAAATTCTCCCAGAAGTCGAAGAGGATTAGAAAGTTCACTACTTGTCGCTCGGTCTACAGAGAAATTTTTTGAAGGAAATATCAATGGAATCTTATGATACTATAGCAAACCTGCAGGAACGTCTACACCCAATTGGAAACAGCCCAATATTTAATAAAGAAGCGAGACTATATAGAACAATCGCAGGCTATGTGTTCCTCATACAATGTTTTCCTGGTATGCTACCACCTACAACAGAAACCCAACGTTACGTTTATGACTTTCTGAACCAGAACTCACCCCTTTCTGCCCACCTAATAGAAACATCTCCACTAGTCTACGCATTGGATCAGCTTGGGCAGAAGAAACAACAACAAGCTCAAGAGAATGATTCAACCAACGCACAAGCTCCTGATTACTTTAATTTTGTGGACAAGATAGCGTACAGAAACAACAAAGGGAAACAGCAAAATAAAACTTATTACAAAAAGAATGTCAATAACAAGCAAAATTACAACACCAAAAATAACGAGGGTAAACAGTAATCAAGAAATAAGTGACAAAATATTGGTATGCGCAACTTGTTTTAAGCCAGGATACGGATCAACTGGATGCTGGAAAAACAAAAATAATAAATCGGGAAACGAGTAAACTCGCCCCGAGCCAGCTCAAACTCGCGGGTACAGCACATACACAAAGAAGACAAAGGAAACCTGCATTATCACAACGAGAAACATGAGTCTTCATACTGCAAGTGACAACATAGACCCGTTTGTAAAAGAACTAATTATTAACGAGAAACACGAAATAACTGATTTTGACACAATAAATAATTAACCTCTAATTAGAATAACGGTGCAAGATAGACAGCTACCAGTTATAGATACGGGGTCAACTTTGTCCCTTTGGGCTAAAACAGACCTACCCCCGAATTGCACACTTATTCCATTTAGAAGAAAGTTGAAAGGAATTTCCAATAAATTGATGCAACTAAAATATATAGCCTTAATAAAATTTCGGATTGGAAGTACCACTTTCTGTCATTATTTTCAAATTATGGAGAAAGGAAATTTTAATCCAATTTTCGGTCAAGGCCTCCCAAGTAGCACATCCACGTCGGCCGATATTGGCATATTGGATTTTACGACATCGATCGATATCGTTCAACGACATGGGCCTCATTCGATGGCAAACATCTTGGCCAATATCGGTCAACGATATCGATCGACTTAGCAGATAGGCATCGACATTGCTTATTATCTGGTGTGTCGTCATCGCTCAATATCGGTCATTGACATTGTGAACATAATGTAATTCTGATTTTTTACTATTTTTTAAAAGAAATGCCCCTTTTTATATAAGACCACCAACATAGTCAAACCAACATGAAATAATAAAACACGTTAGAAATTGTAAAAAGAAATATAGTACTTGTAGAGAATACTATTTTTCTGTAGCTAAAGTTACATCACTTCGCTGTGCTAATGGATTGTAAAATTTGTCGACCACTGCTAGTTTGTAAGATAATGTTACGTTCATGCAAAAATGAGTAGTTCCGCTCCATTGTCATCGTTTCAAATCTCTTCTGCTTTCAAATTTTTCTATTTTTTTTCAAGAAGTTAAGAGTGCAATGGCCTTGATTACAATGAAACAGCTTCAATTGAAGGAAATGATGTAATACATATGTAAAGAAATCTAACTTTAACTTACCCTCCTACTAAGAGGAACCTCTCTTAACAACCACATGCCCTGGAGAAAATACGCTATTTTCTACCGTACAAACGAAACGAAAGTTTAAAATGTCCCCCGGTTCTGGCGGTGTACGATAACAACCATAATAAATAATACTATATATCTTGTTGGTTTGTATATGTACTTAGAGTGATCAAACTATCCTTGGGAAAAAAACAATCAACTTTAACAATTTATTTGTCTATATCCTTCCCGTGAAAAGGGTGTGTTATTTCTACACTTTAAAATGCTTCAACATGCTTCACCAAACAAAGCTGGCCGCGTGCTGACAACAACATGAAGTTTTATATTTTATCACCAGAGAAATATAGCATCGCTTGAATAAACGTCGTTTTGCTCATACGGACCAATATTGATCAACATAGATATAGGTAACCGACATGGATCGATATAGTTCCATGACGGGTGCTCCATTTCTTAATTTTAATTTATTCACTATGAGCAGAATGTTTTGTAGAAAATCGACTTATTATTTGCACAATACTTAATATAGTTTTAGAAAATAGGTAAATTAGTGATACCGATAATCGATGTCGATCATACATCGATCGACGTGGGCTCGTGCCACTGTCTCGCCCATATTAACGATATCGGGCGATATGGGTGCCATGAGCGGCCACCGTGCATGTGCTACTGGGGATGTTACGCCGCTTACAAACAAAAATTGACATGGGTTGAAACTCCATATCGTTTTACAAAAAACCAAGGAGACCTCTGCTGCCTCATGAAGAAGATTCTAACCTGGAAGTTTCACAGACTATTTTCTTTTCTATGAAACAGCAGGCAAAGCGAAAGTATTTACTACAAAGAGAATAACGATTCCAGCACGATCACACATCTTTCTATCAGTTAAGATACACGAAGAAAAACAACAACCGTCATATCTCTTCGTAACGCTACTGCAGACACTACAGGATAGATATGGGTTAAAAGCACTCACCATGAAGATAATAAATGACGATTTAACAATCCTAGTGTCTAACCCAACATCACACAAAATAACACTGTCAAAGAATATGCCAGTAGGTTACATCGAAAAGGATATCGAGGAAGTCTCTCTATATAACCAAGAAGAAAAAGAAAAGCAAATTGACGATATTCATAAATATAGGACAAAGGAAGACATACAAGAAAGACTTAAGTCAACAGCCACTAAATTTGACATGAATTCATTTGATATTAATCCAGAATTATCAGAGAACCAAAAAGCTCTGGTCGGAAACTTACTGTACCAATATAGGGACGTATTTTCTAATGCGCCCACAGACATTGGATTCTTTATTGATTATACTCATAAGATAAGAATAGACATGTCAGCAGCCTTCCATGAGAGAAGTCCACCCATACCAATAGCGATGCGACCACAGGTTGATCGTCAAATATCTTGAAGCAAATATTATAAGAAAAATAGATGATAGCCAGTTTTCTTCACCTCTTTTGATAGTAAAGCAAGCGAATACACACGACTTTCGAATAGTACTTAACCTGAAAAAATGTATCACGTACAGCAAATACCTTAGTGTGCCATTCCAATCAACTGAGGATGTTCTGCACTTATATCAACAATAGACATCTCTCAATCCTATTTTCAAATTCTACTACATCCAAAAAGTCAACGCTACATGCCGCTTGAATTAAATCACCAGAGGAAGAGCTATACTTTCCAAAGATGTGTCATGGGTCACTCAGGATCTGAACAGGCGCTCTCCATAGCTACAATAATGTTACTTGAAAACCTACCAAGTCGCATTACGAGCTTCGCCGATGATTTGGTCATCGGATCTACAGACTTTAACCAACAGCTAGCAGACCTGGAACTTGTACTTCAACTCGCTACGCAAGCACGACTTTAGAGCTTTGCCGAAGAAGGCACACATCATGTATAGGCGACTTGACGTACTCGGATTTTTAGTAAGTGGAGACCACATATCCATTTCTCCAAAAATTGCAAACAAAATAAGATGATTCAAAAAAACAACCACAAAAAGACAATTAAAAAGTTTCATTGCCCTCTGCAGTTTTCTAAGGTCGCATATAAGGCAGTTCACGTTAAAAGTAGACCCTTTCCAACAGCTATTGACAGAAGGTGCAAAATTCACATGGACTCCGGGGATCGATGAGTTATTTGAAAAGCTCAAACAGGATATTATCAAGGCACCATCTCTTTCTCATTTTGACGAAAATTCAGAGATACGCGTCTATACAGACGGTAGCAGCACGCAAGTTGGTGGAATACTATCATGTTACAACCCTAAAACCAGACAGGAAAAACTGGTGTCATATTATTCTAGAAGGAGCGAAAGAAACGCCTCAACATGGTCAAAAGAACTCTACTCAATTCTTTATGCACTGCAGATATTCCGGTACTTAGTATTGAACAGAAATTTCACCCTCTTCACTGATGCGAAATGTCTCGCCACACTTCACTCACAGCCCGATAAAGTAGGAAAATTTACTAGAAACCGAATATTTTAGGCCGATTATAATTTCGATATCCAATATCGGTCAGGCGCAACATTTCCAGCTGATGTCATCAGCTGATTGGAATCTCCCGATTACATAAAGAAACAGGAAATGGAAGGTAAACAAGGAAAAGAGCACCCAACGACAGCAAACATGCATAAAATGACAGATGATATATAAGGGATTAGAAGATATTTATGCTTTTCAGCATAACTCTTTAGAAGAAACAGTACTCCAAACAAAGGAATTTTCACCAGCGAAAAAATAAAAGAACATAAAGGAAAAGAAGCAGCATATTCGGATATCATGGCGGCTCTAGAAGGTCACACAACAACAAACAACACTGCGATCTGCAAAATATTATTGCCAAAAAAGACGGTATATTATACCGCACACAGAAACACCCAGAAATTGGCATTCTGTATTTATTATGTATTCCTAAAACGTTAGCACATACATAAACACCCCACAGCAGCCCATGCAGGATTTACTGAAACATACAGGACCGCTTTAAGGAAATACTATCTACCATCAATGAAAGTTTATCTTACGTATCGCATAAAGCATTGTCACGAATGTCAAAAAATGAGAAAAAATACCTAAGAAACGGCAGTCAGAAGAACTACTACACCACCCAACAGGGAAGATAGCCGAGCAATTCTTTTTTGACACTCTGGAACCATTCCAAACGCAAGACGGAAGTAAGAGGAACGTGTATGTATGCGTGGAAGCAGCCACTCGCTACGTTATATCACGAATTGTAGATTCAGTAAATGTAGATTCAGTAAATACCTTGGCAGAATTCCTAGAAGAAGGCATCAAAACTCAAGGTTCGAGCGTTTCATTACCTATCTTCGATAAATACACGATACACAAGGATAAGAAGATGCAAGCACTAGCAAACAAGTATGATTTTGAATTTCGATTTGCACCAGCCTATAATCATAATTGATTGGCCTTGTAGAAATCTTCAACAAAGTGCTTCAGCAAAGTCTGAAATTTTACGTACAACGGAACCGAAATGAATGGTCAAAGCTAATACCATTTATAGTCTTTGCTATCAATTCCATAGTTCAAAATAACGCCAAGTTCTCGGCCCACTTTCTTCTGTACGGATATGACGCCAGAACACCTACTGATTGCCAGTTAGGGACAACACCGTCTACAAAGGTGGACAGAGAAACCTCACGAACAAGAGAAAAAGTAAAATCTAATTTGAAGAAAACCTATAGG
The DNA here is from genome assembly GCA_022664845.1 of Lepisma saccharinum. Lineage (NCBI taxonomy): Eukaryota > Metazoa > Arthropoda > Insecta > Zygentoma > Lepismatidae > Lepisma > Lepisma saccharinum. The sequence goes on along the minus strand of JAGDQP010049606.1, from coordinate 2,949 downwards.
CAACGGAAGAAATACTTTGATGCAAGACACTCTCAACACAATTCAAGAAAGAAGATGCCGTAATAATCTTCTATCTATATCGTAAACCAGGAATGTCGGAAGTTTGGACACAAATCTATGAGGGTCCTGGAATCATCATTAAAAAGATTAACCCCAACTTGTATCAAGTCCAAATGCTAGACAAATTCCGGGAGAAGATACAGGATGTCTCCGTGGACATGTTAAAGCCATACTATGCGGACAACACAGAAGAATCCGAATACTTAGATGAGGAAAATGAGGGAGGAAACGATGACAATGTCTACCCAAAGCTCAAGATGCCAAGCAAAAGAGGAATTGGTTTTCGTAACAAATGACAGGCACACTCCTACGCACCTCACATAGGAAGTGGAGGCGAAGAATTGTTTTTTTACAAATAGCATTTAACTTAAATATAACTCATTTCCTATAAGATTTTACTTGCATTGTAGACTAACAGGCAAACTATATAAAACAGAATGGACAATAGCATTTAAAATACTAAAATTAGCATTTCTTTGCGTAGGAAACCGATAGTCATGGTTCTACCGGCACGGATAGTGAAGTCAAGCGTCACACTACTGGCCCTATTTAACCTATGCAACATGGCAGAACCCAAGGAATTGGTATTCAAGCAACTGGACATCTCCATCGCCAAGTTTCAAGCATTATCCAATACGATGACGTAGAATTTTTACCATACAGGTTACACCTTGACTTCACAGCTGTCCATCTACGGAAAATATTGTGCAGCGGCTATGAGAACCTAAGCCAGATATTACATCAGAAAGAACGACAATTCGTTGACAAAATTCGCAATATCATCCCTTGCGACTTTCAAATAGGCTGTCCGAAACGTTCTAAGCGCATGATTTATAGCCTCCTGATGGGTCTGGCCAGCTTCGCGACTAGTGGTTATTCACTATATGAAGTGCATAAACTTAAGACAACAATATACCGAATGCAGGAACAGAATGCATACCTAAACCAACAAATCCAAGATATTAAGGAACTCAATTTTAAACTAACGCACATAGTAACAAATTTTAAGATCGCAGTAGAAAAATTGATAACTCAAGTTCATCACGAAATACTACAATTGATGTGTACTACAGCCACCAATGAGCGCTTTCTCATTACACTCCTTAATTTCCAAATTATTGAACAGCACTTCGATACAATTATTCAAAGCTTGCTAGATAACACCGTCAGTGACACTCTAATTAAACCAGAATTGGCGAAGGCGATGATTTGCAACTATCCAAACCTTAGAAATTCATTGATAAGCGAAGACCTAGGCATATTTTACCAATGCTCAAAAGCCTTCCTTCTATCATTTGATCCGACTTCAGCCAACCTGGACATAATAATAAAAGTGCCCTTCATAAACAAAAATAGCTATCATGCGCTATATAAAATTTTTGACAACAGATTCCTCACAGCCTCTGCATATCTCCAAGTGAAAACGCCAGATCTAGCCGTAAAGACCGAGCACGGAATTTTCGAATTAGACATTTCATTATGTGCTCAGCATCAGATGTTCCTTATTTGCAACGTCCAGTCACAAGTACACTCTCAAAAAAGGACTGTCTTTATAACTTGGTATTTCAGAACAAAACCACTAATTGCCGAATCCGACCAAACCTATCGATGATAAAGGAATTTTATTCATATACCACGGTCGGGCTCCATATAACAACTAGGAATGAAGTCAAGATCATACACGAAAGAAACCAAGTTACATTGAAGAATAACAACAGCTCCTCGTTTACATATTTCATTCCATACGAAGAGTTTCAAACAATAAGGACGCATACACTAAACCTACCAACACGGCAGATAGCAGTTTTCATAACTGAAATGCATATCCTACCAGATATTTTCGATTTCAATTTCACATTTAACTTGCAATCCTTACAAAAGATAGTAACATCTCCTCGCAACTTAGAGAGACACGAAGCTAATCAGCTACCTAGCCACTTTGCCGACCTACATTTGCACTATCTATTTTCATGGACAACGTTGGCCTTAACCATTTTTATTTTTATTTCCATTTTCATAGTAATAGGTATAAGTTATCTTTTATATCAGAAGACTAAGGCCACGAATAAGTGACCATACTTTTTTTCAGTACTATGATCACCACAATGCTAGCAACACTTTACGTAATCGCCACCATCATATTTATCGCTAGTTTGATGTTGCTAGTGTATATGTGCCGCCGAAAACAGAAACAATCTCTACAAACTGCGATGGAAACAATTCCTATAGTAGACACTATTGTAATAACTAACAATACACTGATACCGGTATTACAACCAGAACTGCCATCAAAGAGCAAACACACTTCCCGTGATTTTGTATATAAATACTAGTATCAACAGCAAATTCCCCGTCACTTCACGTCTGACGGAAATGACTGCGTCTTGATGCACGATCCTGCCTTACAAGTGAGAACAAAGACGAAGAATTTAATGCAATAATATTCATTAACAACTATTTTATACATATCTTATTCTGTGATAAAGGTAGTAGGGATAACATTATTTAAAGTGTTAATAAATTTCGTGTGCAGTGTGTGTTAGTGAAAAAATTGCCTGCTCAGCAATTTTTTACAACCCCGTGGGGGGTGTAAAGTGACGAGTAATCAGCTGCAGAATGTGTATAAGCACATGTGCTAACACAGCACGCGCGAAGCACGTGCTGTTTGTTTACAAACAAGCAGTAGTAAATGATGGAGTACGCTAGCGAGCAAAAGCATGTGCTCATACCTGTAAACAAATGGTAGTGGAAGACGGATGGAGTTGACCACAGGAACTGAAGGCAGCCGATGGAGCAGAAAATGTCGAAGGACTGCAAAGTCAGCTGAACAGAAATGAATAAAAATCGGCAAGACAGAACAGCAAGTACTATTCCGCTCCCAGGAATAGT
>JAGDQP010049605.1:0-14457 GCA_022664845.1 Lepisma saccharinum | reverse complement strand
GTGTGTCTGATTATCGACCTATTTTCCTTCTTCCAACGCTATCCATTAGCTGTGAAAGGATCATCAAGTATCGTCTCCTGACAGCGAATTATTCCATACATTCATCAGTCTCAGACCGTTTCCTTTCCTGGTATATTATGTTTAACTAATCTGTATGTCTTACAGACTCATGCTGTTAAAACTTTTGTTCATAACTCTCGACGGGATGTAATTTTCTTATTTTAGAAAAGTGTTTGATTCAATAAATCATGAAATTCTGCTGTATAAACTAGCAACTAGGTTTAACATTACTCGTTTACTTCTTGCATTGCTACGAAGTTATTTATCCCATCGATATTAGGAAGTGGTATTGGATGGTATTAATTCCAGTTGGTTGCCTGTCCTATCTGGTGTTCCATAGGGGTCCGTTTCAGGACCATTACGTTTTGTTCTGTATATGGACGATGTTACTGGATTGTTCGAACACTATAATTATAAGTTGCTTCTATTCGCGGATGATTGTAAAGTGTTCCGTGAAATTAAATACGTTAATGATATAACTGGGCTCCAACTTGATATAGCGCATTTATTTCTTGGTGTGAACAGTGAGATTTAAAAATAAATCCGGCAAAATGTGTGTCTCTCACGAACTCACTAAAGCAAAATGTCTTTTACTTCACCTATCTTATCGGATACACTATTATTAAGCAAACTAGTAGTCACAATGATCTTGGAGTTATCATAGATTCGAAACTAATCTTCGAAGATTATGTTGCCACATTAAAATAAACTGTGTTTCTCCGTGGGTTACTTTACAGATACATCGAGATCAGGAATCTTCAGGCTTTATCTCTATACTATAAAACTTATGTACCCCTTCACTGGAGTACTGTTCACCCCACCCGTATGATAGATAGCTATCCCTACAGTGTTTTCTAAGTTGGAGCGAGTTTTAAACTTTTTCCAAGCAACTGTTCGGTTTAGAGCTCCCACTGTTCGCAAACTGGACAAAAACTCACTACTTGAAGCATTGAATATTGAATCTTCAGAACAACGTCGTAAGGTATCCGATTTCAAGTCCCTTTATAAAACTGTAAATGAACAAATCAGATGTGACAACTATTATCAAACTTATATTTCAGAGAAACTACACGGAGTACAAAATGCAAACACTATTTAACTCTTCCACACCCAAGGATATCTGTAACAAAGAGATCCATACTTTATAGATTACGCTTCCAATTCAATGAACTGGCTAGTTAACTGGACAAAACTTCCGGTCACAATGCAAATTTGAGGATGGTTACTGAATCTATAGTCTAAGTTTTATTTAGCTCTGTGTTACTTCTAATATCCAGTTTATTGTTACTTCTTTCCTTTGTTGTTTATTGTTATTTCTTTTCTTTGTTGGTTATTGCTATTTTGTTTTACTTGTTGTGCATTGTTATTTTGTCCAATATAAAATGGCTTAAGCTGTATTTGGATACTTAATAAATACGTTTTTACTTAACAGCTTGAGGCATCCATGGCTGAGGGCGGGAGGTGTGGGGGAAATGATGCGAAAATAAGTCGGTTAGACTGTGAGTTGTATGTACCTTCCGGCATTTACATGGTTGACTCCGAACGAACCACAGTCAGTAAAATATCTCACTAGTATCGAAACCAGGTTCTCCTGAATGCAAAGCTAACGCTCTCTACCAGGTCAGGTAAGCCCACTCGATAGTGGTCTTCCAGTTGGCATCCGAAACGAAGTTAATTGTTGTTGATCCTTCTGAAAGGCGACCTAATTTCAACCAAAGGGTTGAAGATTTTATTCTAACAGTGAGCTAATCCATAACGTGGTTAAAACGTGTGCAGTTGGGTTGATTCGACTTTCTTAGAAGCAGATTATCCCTAGACTATCTCTGAGACTGTCACTCAACCATTTAGCTAATAGAACGTATTTTGATGCGTTGTGGATTAGCCCACTTTGGCAATAAGATCTCAGTTCGTTGAAGGGGTTGGTGCAGAAATGATGTAACCCACACTACAAAATATGTTAAGAAATAGTACAAGTTACAATTACATAGTAAGTACAATATAATTCCCATTAACACTATCCAAGGCATTTAGGATGATATTTGGGCATATGAATTGTTGCTCTTAATTTTATTTTGAATATAAAAGAAACGAAAATGTAATTGTTGCTTACACCATTTTTACACCAAACTCCTCAGCCGTAGGTTTCTTCAAGAGTCGCCTTGAAAGAATGAGATGGAACGAGATATATTAAAAGAAACTTATAAGTGTGTATGTGTGGGTCTATGTGTGAAGAGGAAAAAGACAGATAAAGAAAGAAAAAAGAAAAAGGACAGGCAGAGAGAGAGGGGGGGAGGGAGAGAGAGAAAGAGAGAGAGAAGAGTCGTAAGAGGAATGGACGAATGAAAGAAGAATTTGTTTGAAAACCATTTATCACTGTTCAGTGGGACAAAGTCTCACGCTACGGTTCACCAAAAACACGATCAGTTCCCTATTCTTTGTCAGTGGAAGGAAGGAAGCATTTTGTGCTAGAAAGAGCCAAGAGCAGTAGGGACGGGATGCCGTTTTTTTCTTATGTTTCAACATGAGAGAAAATCACGTAAATATTTAAGCCTCCTAGAGGATGAAAAGATGGAACGCAGGGTAAGACGAAATGCAGTGGCAAATCACCTCTCATTGACCTTTGTCATGTACCTTGCAGTAACAAATATGCCTTCTCCTGGAATACTTAACATTATCATCTGAATTGTATGACAAGTTAGAGAGTGTACACTCAAATGCAGAATTATTCCTGTTAGTTTATGGATCGTTTTAACATAATACGGATCCAAACAATGAGTCGTTCATTAAACCAAAGTGATTGCTGTAGTGGTTTACTTACTATCGCCTTCAGGATTTGAGAAAATTGATCATTATCACACTAGGCCTAAGCAGAAGAAATACAGGTTGTGTTGAAGCTTAGTAAACACAGGCTAATGTCCCGTAATAAAAATATAAAATATAGGTGTTATAATAAACCAATGTATTTTTAAATAGATTTTTTTAATAGGTTAAAAAGTACCTTGTGGACCCTCCTATCAACAAGAAGTTTACCAATGTCACCTGTAAGAGTGTGTTGTCACCACAGGCACCTCCAAAACACATTATGTTGGTACACTATTGCTTGTCGTAGCACCAAAACCTTAGTTATTGTTACTGAATCAGATTTATATCTGTTTGCCCATGTTTCAGCTCTGTCCGATATGTCCGCTTAAGTTTGGTATTTTAAATGCATCTTCAGAATGAAATCGATATTTCTATTCAAGCAATTTTCTTTGATGTATAACATTTACTTTGCGTAACAACTCTTTATAAAGTCCAAACGTCCATCCATTTTAGATTCGATTAGGATCTTTCTCAAACATGTAATACAATGTAATATGTATGATTCTTACACACTCAAATCAAAAAGGTTTTCTGTGTACTCACGTTTCAATATACGTAGGTAGAACAGTTATGCGCAATGTGTTAAGCAATAAACGGTGAAATGATGTCTCGGAAACAAATACAAGAGAAATAATACGAATACTACAAGAAAGAACAGATAGAAAGAAATTGACCAAATTCAATTCGAAGAACTGAGAACATATGCTACCGCGAGGCTTCAGAACCGAACTTTTACACAGAGTACATGATTATCTGCAAGTGTATATCTACTTCTCCAATCTTAATGATCTGTGCAGCATTCGTCGGAACATTTCAAAAGATATTTAACCATCTTCACACCCGTAGTTGTACGTAAGTTGAAAGCTTTCGACGGACAGCACACAGACAGAAGGAAGGACGGACGTAGATTCTCTACTAGATCTATCGAACGACACCCCAACTAGCTTCGTACGCCTATTAATTCGTCAGTTACTAGTTCGTGAGTTGAAAATTGTCGAAGGACTGATAAATGATAGAACTTCAATGTTTAAAATGTGGCAAAGGATATTTCATTTTGCACCAAATGAGACGCCACTGCCCCAGCGACCTTTGCAAACTGTCAGCGAATTATCCGGCCAATTACAAAGGATATAAGATCTTTAAACATAAAAATCTAAAAATGTAATAATAGGGGATAGTTTCAAATAGAAAGCATGATAAGAGCAATAAACAAAATAGGCGAAACAGCTTTCTCAAATATAGAACCTCTCCAACAAATCATACCACACAAAAGGAACGCCTTATAAACACCAGGTACCAAATATGTACAAGCATCTTCTTTAAATAATAACAGTGTCGTATATCTGAGAAACGTACCTGAATTTGTTAAAGGAAGATATTTTGCAAAATAATGTCTCACAATAGACAAGGAACCAGCCGATTTAGACATCCCGATGATTTAGTATTAAGAGCAACGGTTGCTATAGAGACATTTGCGAATATAATAGAAGATAGGTTTCTATAAATCGTTTGTGATACACCACTCAATTACTGTTCCATGTTTCATACAAACGGACTTGAAAAGGAAGAATTGTAATAGTCAGATTCGCCAAACAACGTAAAAAAGAAGTAGCTCTTGTACAGTCACTTACAAAAGTAAATGGAGGTTGAAGTTATAAGAAATAATATTTTTTTCCAGGATAATTGTTTCACTGTACTCCTAATAGTTAGACAACCAGCACGACAGTACAGATATGCGCCAAATCATGTCCTGCCAGTATATTTATCTATTTGGAGGAAGAGAGATTGAATCCTTCACCACCATTTAGAGAACCACGAGATAGATAGTTAGAAATTACATGCACAATTACATCTAAGAGATAGGAATTAATTCAAAGTAAAGGAAAATAATAACATGAACATCGTGCAGGAATCGCCATTTTGAATTTGAACAAAATTTGTCTTGTTCAAACACAAAGAGAGAGAGAGAGGGGACGGGGAAGGAGAGAGATAGTGAAAGCGAGAGAGCGAGAAAGCATGGAATAAGACGGAGGAAGACCGATAAAGAGAGAAGATAGGAAAGAAAGAGTTAAAGAAAAATACTGGAAGACATTGAAATAAATGAAATTGTAACGCGTCAGGATAGACAGTCTTCGTCTTTCCCCCACCTAGTATCTCTCTCTCTCTCTCTCTCTCTCTCTCTTATCCGTTTTTCTCCCTTTATGGGATAAATCTCTTTCAGTAGCAATCCCAAACATCATTTACAGTGTTTAATTCCTTGAAGAAAACACTTTGAAATCCAGGCATGGAATCGAGTCAAGAACCTTGAGAATGAGAATATCACTTTCCGAATGCTAAGCCAACGCTCTGGAACAATGTTTGAACTTTGTTTACCCTAAGTGGGTTCTAATTGTTCAGTTTGATATAACTTTTTACCCTGTATAGACTGATAATCTCAAAATTAATTTAAAATCACACACATAAACATTCATGCGCGATGCGTACCACTAAGCCACGGACACTCGGTACTGGAAGAATGCGTCCACAGCCAAAGTTGATGGTATCATCCCGGTGTTTGTTGAGGACAAAACCTTTAAAAATTCTTTAAGGTATTTTTACACGGAAAATGATATGTTGTTCATATGAAAATAGCATTATAAAATGAATATTATGCATTATACATGTTCCCACATGCAGACTCCCAGGGGGAATTTCCTACTCATTCCCTTGTTAATTTGCACAATGTGTTTCCGTACGTTTTTCTCATCTGACTTCTGTGAATTCGAGTATACTTTACAAACTTAGGGGAGTCATAGAATTTGCGTTAATTTTTTCACTTACCACAGCTTTTGTGAATCCCTTCCAATGATTATTCCTGTGATCCAGTATCAATTTTATTAAAATATATCATGTTGTGTTAACATTTATTATTAGCAATTATTTTCTTGCATTTTTAGTGACTATGGGTTGGCGGAGGTTAGGCAAGGTCAGGTTCGCAGAAACAGATAGAAATGTATTTTGAAAGAAATAAAGGAAAATCTAAAGATACATAACTGAACCTGACCTTACCTACCCTACTATAATCCATGGTCACTAGTCTAGAATAATGTATGAAAAATGCAAGAAAGCAATTATTAATAATAAATATGAAAAGATAGAAATATATGTTGAAAGAAAAAAATACTTGCACCCGCCGAGATTTGAACCTGGTCCTTTCACTCAACAAGCCGACGCCTTAACCAATTACCCACGGTCGCAGTTTGCAACTGGAGATTTCGACTTTGTATTTACACTACTCATGGATTACGTAACTATGCTACATAATGTCTAACGAGCGTGCAGTGCTGTAGTCTCATAATTTCCATATGGTACGCTAAGTTTATGAATCTTTAAACAGAGATCATGTTTCCATTAAACATGCATGGAAAAAGTTCCAAGTCGTTCCGGTAGCAGGTGATAAATCTTTTCCATTTGTTCCGCTGTAATTGAGACATTTTTATGGCCTCCTTAAAAGCAATGCTTAGTGTCACTGTTGTCCTACTTTCATGGAAATTATGGCTTTATCTGTGACACCGGCGCTTTGCTATGCCGGATTCTTTCCGCTTCAAGTGTTTGGTTTTGGAATTATTGGCAACAGATTTATGGCCTTCAAAATATGGTGCATTACAAACCCCATTGTGTCTACTAAGTTTGTGACTTGAAATTCCCTGAGTTATTTGTATAGTGGAACATGTAAATAATACCTAATTATATTTTAAATCCCACCACCACCTAGTTCAAGCATCTTGTACATTATTGGTATTTCACAAGTTAAGAAAAATATAACTTCTTTAAAATAGATAATTTAACCCAAAAAGATCCGATCAACAGTAAAAATTGAACCCACAACCTCCGCTTTGCCGGGATTGCTCTCTTACCAACTGTGGACAAGTCCACCTCATAAATTATAGATTTATCTGAGTATATCCTGACAATCCCATATTATCAAATTCCCTGAGTATTCCAAATTTTGCAGGGTGATAGACACCGTAAACCTATTGAGACGTTCAAGAAATTACCAAAAACTAATTGAATTGAATTTATGGCCTATAGGCATCTAAGGCTCAAGCCCGGATAGGGACGGGGAAAGGATTCAGGAAGGTGTTGGCCAGGGCCTACGTTGAAAGTGCTACCTCGGCATTTGTTTGGTATGACTTATGAAAAACCCTGAAAAAATCTGACAGGATGGTTGGCTGCTGGGATCGAACCCACTACCTCCTGAATGCTACGCCATTGCTCTACCTGTGAACTACAGTGGCTCGGTTTGCCAAAAACGAATAATCTTTTTTTTCTATATTTAGGTGTTTTCCCTTTGTTTTTTTTCAAGTTATTTACAGTTAAACACAAATGTGCCATTATGTCCCAATGTAATGTAATTATTCCATAAAAACAGCAGTACAGCTCAATGCATATAAGTAAGCTTCTGCTACACAAGTGAAACTTCAGTTAAAAGTTTTTCTTAAACAATTCGTACTAAAAGTAAAAATAATAATAATTATAATTTTGTTTATACATAACTAAAAACAAAAGTTTGGGGCGTGCTCTCATATATAGTCACTTTATATATTCTTGAGTTTGCGCGCTTCATGTTTTTTTAGTCATGCATATTTTTATTTTTTTTTTTTTTTTACCTTTTAGTAGGAATTGTTTAAGAAAGGTATGTCTTTAAAAAAAGGTTTACGTAGCTGTGCAAAATTTCATCATTGAATGACGTCGGAAAATGTGTTGATTAACGTTGCAAGATTTTAAGACACCACGAACCATTGTGAACGGACGAAAAATTTGTAAAAATAGGAAACTTAGAGATTAAATATTTGTTGTTTCCCACCACCCACATTATATAGTCTCTCGTATCGGGTTCTATATTGGTATTCGTTGGAACTTAGTTTTCATGCTTAATTTTTCTTCTGAGACGCAGTCTTCCGACTACCATCATCGCGCAATAGGAATGTTGTTCACTGTTCTCGTAAATACACCCTCCTGTCCTAGGCGTACCGCGTTTCAGGTAAATTTCAATAGCGGTGACGGGAAAAATGTATGTTTCATAGTGGTACAACACCACAAAGGAACAACAGACAATAACAAAATATTAGTTTACATCGGTTTATATATAAACATTTAAGAATTAAAGGGCCGTTATCGTCCCTGTGACCCTCTTGCTGTCCCGGTAGCACCGCTATTGTGATATGGAAGTTTGTTCATCCATGCCATTAAATATTAGGGAAGGAATAAGTTAATTTCTACAAAAACAAGAGATAATGTGAAATACTTTAATTATATTCTAGTAAGACAATGACAACAAAATTATATGCATAATTTGTTGTATTGAAGGAATGACAAACAAGATTGTTGCGACTTTTTCACAACTACAAAGCATCTATATCTGTTCAAATTCAGTAACAATGCTTTATGCAGACTCTGCAGTCAAGTGATACAAATGACATTAACGAATAAAAAAGTCCAAGACAATCTTTGTATGATAGAACCCGAAATATGTTAAGGTCCAAGGTTTCTTTGCATAAAATATGACACAAGATTACCTCTTACTTCTTTCTGTTCGTAATCTCTCACTTATATCCCTTGACTTTTTGAGTAAACACATTAGACATACTCCTTCCACCCTTTATAGATCTATTCAGTATAGTATGCTGGGATTTACTCTATATATCGAAAAGTCAAACTTCTACTTTACTTTTGAAAACATAAGTAAAATCTCATATTACTCAAGAAATGCACAAAAAATATCTGCTCAAATTGATTGTATACATTGTGCACATTTCTACACAAGTATAATTGTAGTGAAAAGATTGCAATAATATACTGTTCTGCATCCTGTAGTTATATCCTTTTCATCTTCTCAGCATTTTTTCTCGATTAAGTATAACCAAAAGTGTTTGACTGTAGTAATCTCACTCGAACAGGCAAATTAATTCAATAAATAAACGAACTGAAAGTAAATAGTATACGCATCTTAGCAGAAGGTATACGCTAATGTATAAGATTAATCAGAGGGTATACGGCATAACTCTCTGACAGTTGCGAGTTAAATGGCTGATTTAACTACACATTTGTTATGGTGTGTGTAGCTTAGTGGTCAGTTTGTGAGTTTCTCATTCTCAATGCTTTTGGCCCGATTCTTTGCCTGAATTTCAAATTATTTTCCTCAATGAATTAAACACTGTAAGTGATGTTCGCGGTTGCTACTGAAAGAGATTTATCCCTTTAAGTGGAGAAAAACGGAAGACAGAGAAAGAGCGAGCAGGTGGGGGAGACGCAGACTGTGTATCCTGAAGCGTTAAAATTTCATTTATTTCAATGTTTTCCAGTACTTTTCTTTAACTTTATCTTTCCTATCTTCTCTCTTTCTCTGTCTTCTTCCATGCTTTGTCGCTCACTATCTTTCGCTCTCTCTCTCTCTCTCTCTCTCCGCCAACCCTCTCTCTGCGCATGTGTTTGAACAAGATTGTTTTTTTAAATTCAAAATGACGATTCCTGCATGATGTCCATGTTATTATTTTCCTTTACTTTGAATTAATTCCTATATTTTACAACTATGTTGTCTGTCTAGTTATTAAGCGTACACTGAAACAATTTTCCTGGGGAAAATAACTATTATTTCTTATAACTCCAACCTCCATTTGCTTTTGCAAGTGGCTGTACAAGAAACGCAAGTTGTAAGAAAAATAAAGAATAGGCGTATGCCAAACAATTTAGTACATATTGTCGACCGACTGGCAGGTAGAAAAGAAGACATTTAATCGCAATAAGACATGATTTTACCGTAAGAACAGTAACTATAACTATAACTATAACTATAACTATAACTATAACTATAACTATAACAGTAACTATAACTCTCTTACTTAGTTTGGAAATCCTCGCTACAGAAACGTTTATTGTAGGGATTCATCTAATCTTACGTTAGTATCTGGATGTCGACCTGTAGATGCAAACTAGAACTTTCAGATTTTAATATTATAGATAACTTGGAATCAAAGGTGGAATTCGAAAGTTAACAACATATTTTGAAAAGTACTTCACGCCTACCTACTAACACCAGTATGCAGTATTAGAAAAGCAGTCCTGTAGCCACATAAACTTTCGATGGTATACTGACATTCTAGACGTCATGCCTAGCATAGACGTCCTATTAACAAGGAATGAATAAAATAAATTTGCCCAGGGCCCGCAGGGCATCTGGTCAACTTAGGCCACTTTCGTCCTTAGATTTTTTAAAGCTACATGTATGTGGCAGAATATGTTTCAGATTTGTTTGTGTAAATTATGCAACTTCTTTGAATGGACTTGCAGCAGAACACACTCGCTCCCCAAACATGACATCCAGGAGACCCACAATGAGCAAAGCTAATACTTATAACGAAACCTTTAATACTGTATTAGATTATTAGACTATTCTTTGCTAAGCAGCTAATCTAAATAAGAATAAAAATGCGCACAAGTTTACACTTTTATTGTATTAATAGGCTATACTAATAGGCTGTCAAGTCTTGTTTCCCTCGGCACTGATGGAGAGGACAATTGGAGACGGCAGTACGGTGTCCCTGTTTGTTGCAAGATCCGTAATAGTTCTATATTAACAGTACAGACGTATGATAACGAATGAAATTTAAAATGTCGTACAAAACGACCACCTATAGCATCACTGCTTTACAAACAATTCAAACAAATTGGGACTCATCAAAAGAGAACTCAATAACATGTCAACAGATATGAAGGAGAGTGCGCACATACAGGCAGAAATAGATGAAGATGCGGCATTGCCATTAGAAAACCAGATGGAGTCAGAACAAAAATAATCATATTGCGAAACACCGTCAAAACTAACTAATGCTACTACTATCACTCAGTTTTATCTTCACAATAAGAGATGGGCAAGACCTCACTGACAGCAGACGCATTACAATCCGTATATGGCATTATGGCAAACACTCACAAGGAGACCGTCAACATTGTCATGCCGAAACCTACACTCAAATTTTTTGTACGTGCCGATTACACCAAAATAACACTCCACACAAAATTTGAGGTTCCAATTCAAAGTGCAAGTGGGCCAAACAAATTGTCAAAATCCAGAAAATTTTGCTGCCATAATATGAATCAGGTTTGCTACACTGGGGCAGAGAAACGATGGAGTGACTCAGGTTTGCTACTTGGTGGAGAGAAACGACGGCGCTTACTACGTGGAGAATGCAGAAACGAGTCGAGATAAAAATGTCTGGGGCGAGAAATGTACTCTGCAGTGGTCCTAATTTTGTATTCTCTACTTTTGCGCTAAATTCTTGAGATGCACTTTTTTTTTGTTCCTCTCCTTTTCTAAAATCACATTTGAAATTCATAAATCATGTCGTATCTCGACAGCCAATGACGTCGGCTTAGCAAATGAAAATCAAAGTTGTACTCACTAATCTATAATTATGATTGAAAACTGCAGTTTAGAGGGGATTTCCATGATTGCCGTATTAAATGGCGTTAATTCCTTGACAATGAAATTCGTACGATACAATAGAAACTTCGATTGTGGTTTACTGAGCCACCACGACTTGTGTCATTATCTGTAAAAATATGGCATTACGTATGATGAGACTGCTTTAACTTTGAGCGCTTGTAGCTTCAAAATACCTGATTTGAAGTTTCTTCGAAAGAAATTCTTTCTTGTTTTGATGCAAATAATCACCTCCCGAAGTTTCCCCCTTATTTCAGGGTTTTATTAATTTAATTCTTATTAATGTCCTAAACGAGCTGGTGGGCTTCTAAGGACGGAACCTACAGTTTTTGGTAAAGTAGGCTCCGAACCACTCCGTTCAATCAACACACCCCGGCCCGCGTGAATTGAAACCGTCACCACGCGCAATAAAAGCCAGCGTGCTAATACACGTGTATTTTGGCTACTCGGGGGTCACCGTTATTTCAAGGACTCACTACATAGGACATTAGCCTTAAGTTATACTAATTCTACATGAAATTGAATTTTGAGGTCTTGCAACCCCCGGACCCCTTTCATACGCCCCTGATCGAAATGTATCTTGATATGTAATGTTCCGTAACCACTAGTTGGTTCAACCTGCTATAATTGCATTTAATAGGTTTTATTAGTTATGAACTACTCTAACACAGTGATTCCGCCAGATAAACCCCCTCTGATGGGTGTCATCTCCAAATTCTCGACAATTACATTAACTTATTTTGTTGCGGTCAAAAATCGATAAAAACATGCAAAACTCCACTTACACCCTCCCAATTTTGACTTTACTCCCCCAAACTGAAAATCCTTGCGGAATCTCTGGTCTAACATGTCCTAGCAAACCCATGAGCAGATTTGACGACAGCCCGACGCGATTTACTCATGAGGAATGGCCTATCACTCTTACTAGCACACGATTTACACACGCCGGCCGGGTGGTCCAGTGGTCTGCGGCGGTAGGCTATCGACTCAAAATCCCGGGTTCGAGTCCCGGCAGGGGCATGGGTGTGGATTTTAACACTTAACAGCTAAGGGCAAATCGTGACGGGCCGAAGTCCAAAGTTACTAAACTGGCCCATATAAAAATAAAGTTTACCAAAGTTTTACGATTTACACACCTCGAAACTTGTGTAACATGTAATACTGCAGACTACAACAGGCACCACGTAAGTAAGTTAATCTAAAATTGTGCTTTTATATTGCATTATTACAGTTGAGAATAAAGAACTCCAAGTTAAAGACATTTATTTTATATACATAACTGCTATTTGAAGTATCAGTTTTAACACTTATTTGTACATAACACCTACTGTTATAACTGTTACGGAAAATAGCACTAATGACCATCCCTACTCCAGGTGGCACTCGGCCAGTGTAGCCAACAAGATTTATATTATGGCAGTAAAATTTTCCAATTTTTTACAATATTTTTGTCCCACTTACACTTTGAATTGGCACTTCAAATCTTGTGTGGATTGTTATTTTGATGTAATCGACTCGTACGAAAAATTTGAGGGCAGGTTTCGGCATGACAGTGTTGACGGTCTCCTTGTCAGTGCACAAATTAATCTCCTTTTACATAAACGAACTACAAAGTATTGAAATAACACCCTGTAAACCATAGGAACAAATTACACAACAACCAGGAGCCTTTTTTCAATCAAACAACACACCATGAACAGGAACAATAGAAGCTCCTCATCAATTCTTATATGATCCACAGTCACAAGTGAACCTTTATGCTGACACATACTAACTGCAGTTCCAGGAAGAAAGCAAATAGATAAATATGTTCACCAATGAAAGCAAGGAAAAGTCATATATCCGTTAGAAGTCTCAGGAATCCGTTCAATAGGTACGGAATCTCAAATACGGATAACTATCCTACATTATATACAGAGTGACTTTGCAACTTCGTTTCAGCCCATAATTTGCAAAGTATATGACTTTGAGCTACGAAACTGAAAATGAGATCGGGTGAATGCATATGTACTATTGAATGATGGAACTGCGAACCCAATGGCGTCTACAAAACATCTTTAGAAGGATCAACTTGAAAAGTTCTTGTGGAAAGCAAAGGGGAAGTACTTATTAAAACATCCACTAAATACTGAAGAGCTTTCAGAGAAATATTATTTTCGTGTGTTCAATGGGTAACTTGTTTTGATCAATTCAGTATTACGTCAGCAATTTCGTTTATCATCAGCTTCTTCAAAAATATAAACTCGAACAAAGAACTAACATAATAAATAATGCGTAAAATTGAAATGTTACGTTTGGAGAAACATTTGCGTACCAAGAATATGTAAAATGGGAGGCCAACTATAACTTTAAAAAGAGAGAGAGAGAGAGAGTAAGCAGGGGGGTGGGGTCAGTTTTCAGTTTTCTAAACACCCTTTAATTACATACATTTTGACAGTCTCTCTGTTGCTCCTAAATGGAAAAAGCTTATGAAAATTTGTTACATGCAAGCGTTATTAAAATTATCAATAGATGCCTGCAGTATATATTTGAAAGAACATTTATAAACGTAAAAACTTGCCACTTTCAAAATTGCAGTTATTTCTCGAAGAAAGTAACAGGCATTCGCTATAGAAATTTCAGAAGTAATTCAATCACGGATAAAATATGCAGACGAGTGCGCAAGATCTTACTAATTAGTCACGCTTCTTGTCTAGACCTATCTTAATTAACGTGGAGAATTTTTAAATGAAATAACGAGTTCTATAATTATCAACTCATTCTCTCTCTCCTATCGTCGCCATTGTCTCAATCTCTCATTTTCATTTATCCGCTCCCGTGAATTATGGAAATCCTTATTTCAAAATGTCCTCCTTAGAATTATTTTTTTTTCTTTGTTCTGTTTCCACCAGGGTTTTGTTCTTACGTATTCTTTAGTCTTGTTAAATTTCTTTCGAATTTTCATTATTTTTGCCAAGTGGAGAAGAAGTAATTATATAGAATCTCCCAACCAACATACAAATTGTCTTTATAAATAATACTGTATTCTCCTTTACATTTTTGCAACACATAGT
>JAGDQP010049603.1:0-14458 GCA_022664845.1 Lepisma saccharinum | reverse complement strand
CATCATTCCAAAATTCAAATTTGACAAATACACAACACATAAAACCGTTAATAACAGAAAGTACTTGAACTCATCTAAACTTTCATGACAGGTAAAGGAATCTAGTGTCACTTGAAATAAGTTCTTAGACTTACACATAACGAATTAAAGAAACTCAAGGTTGGATAACTCAAGTTCTATAAATTTTCAGAGTCACGCATTTCACAGTCTAAGAAATGGTTATGTTGTTCATTTTTCATTAGCCTGATAGAACTAAGCCTCATTACAAACACTTGTACAACACGATTTCACTGTCGAAATACGTCTTTAAAAAGAACTTCCAAACTGACTAAGTTCGAGAACTATTGGACTTTAACTTTTCCTCTTAACGTCGTGACAGACAAGAATTTCTTCTAGCAAAGTCTGTCTGTCTCTGATCTATAGTTGTCGATGATCTGACTAAAAAGCACCTCTCGATAGAACGAGAAGTTCTTATTTATAAGAAGTCATTAATTTTCATTTTCTATATTTTTTCACTGATTAGGGTCACTCACACTCAGTGACTCTGAGAAGGAAAAATAGTTGGATTTTCTCATAGGGTTGATGATCGAACAGCAAATTGGCCACCATTAAAAGTACTTTAAGTTGTACACGGTTCTAGATATGCACAAACTAATTAGGGTATGATATTGCTAGAAAAAAATCATTGTTGTTCGATATCTAACATGATCCTCTTTCCATTTGAAAAAAACAAATGATATCGATACAATATGGCGGATGTCAAGACGACAGTCATGATGCGGAAGTACCATAAAAACAGCTCTCCTAACCCGATTTGCATAAGTCAGAACTATTGTGCCACATCGTTTTCGAAAAGAATCGGTCTTGGAACTATCAAATTGTATTGTGCATGACTGTCCCACATTCATATTTCCATTTAGTTTTCCCATATTTCTAGTGCTCATTAGCAGCTAAAAGTTTTGGCAATATTTTATATTGATTCCTACTTTACCAGGTGTTCAAATATGAAACCGAAATTGGTGCATAAACGGCGTTAGATGTCACTGTGATTACCGTAAAACTGAGTCCTTGGCGCCACTTGCTTGTTTTTGACTGCTGATAACGATTTGCAACTCACAGCCAGACAAGTTTTATGTCATATTGTAGTGTTAAATAGCATTGAACATGCGCAATTTGTACCTACAAACTACGATTTGCGGACAGAATTGATTTCTTGTTACCATTTGAAGAAAACTGCTGCAGAATCGCATTGCATGCTTGTCGAAGCTCACGGTGATCATGCTCTTGGTAAGTCACAGTACCATGAGTGGTTTAAAAAATTTAAAAGTGTCAATTTTGACGTGAGAAACGAAGAACGTGGAAAACCATCGAAAAAGTTTGCAGACAGCCAATTGCAAGCTTTGTTGGATGAGGATGACGCTCAAACGCAACAACAACTCACGGATAAATTAAATGTGACGCGAGAAGCAGTTTCCATACGTATAAAAGCCATGGGCAAGATTCAGAAGGTGGGAAAATGGGTTCCACATGCATTGACTGAACGACAGCAGGAAATCCGAAAAAACACTTGCAAAATTATGCTCGCCAGGTACAAAAGGAAATCATTTCTCCGTCGAATTGTGACTGGTGACGAAAAGTGGATCTATTTCGAGAATCCTAAGCGTAAAAGATCATGGGTAACTCCAGGAGAACCGGCGACATCGACTGCAAGACCAAATTGCTATGGAAGGAAGGGAGATCAGAAGGGAGTGATCTATTATGAACTGCTGAAACCTGGCGAAACCGTTAATACCCAACGTTACCGACAACAAATGATCGATTTGCATCAAGCTTTGTGTGAAAAACGACCAGAATATGACCAAAGACAACATAAAGTGATTGTGCTTCACGATAAACCCTCTCACACAGCAAAACCGGTCAAGGAGATGATTGCGACGTTTGGCGCATGCGGCTTACTCACCAGACATGGCACCTTCCGATTTTCACTTATTTGCATCCATGGGACACGCACTTGCTGACCAGCGCTTCACATCTTACGAAAATGTACGAAAATGGCTTGATGACTGGTTTGCAGCACAAGAGGCACAGTTCTTTTGGTCTGGCATCCACACATTGCAGGAACGATGGTAGAAATGTATCGCTAGCGATGGCCAATACTTAGAATAAAATAGTTCTTAGAATTGTCTCCAATCACTTTGTCTTTTCTGTACATAAATTCCGGTTTCATATTTACGCACCTAGTATGACAGTAATTGTTTTATTTTGCTAACGCAACGCCGAAGTTGTAAGGTCTGCTTGTTAGTTTCAAATCTAGGATACCAAAGTTATTGTCCTGATACACTTTGAAAGTGCAACTAAGGCATAAGTTCCACGAATCTTAGTGTACTGTAAGAAATAAATAATTTTTTAATAAATTTTAGAGAACCTTTAGAACGTTTCTTCACTAACTTACTTGATTCTGTTTTTGAAGGAGTGGAATGTTACTCTAACTCACTTCATAACTAAGCTTTACTAATCATGACAACAAGCCAGCCCAGTGGGCTAATTCATTTATTTAAAGATTGACTGGGATTAGAAATCTTGCCCCACTCTCCATATTATCCAGAGTTTTGTGACTTCTTTGTATTCTGGAAATGAAACCTCCACGCAAAGGACGAGATAACGCCATTTCTAAAGTAGAACATTGGTTTGAGGCTCAAATTTACAGTGCTCCATAAAAACGGCTTCAGCAAGGCCAAAGAATGCTGTCAGAAATATGTCACCAAGAATTGCGACTATGTAAAGGAAGACAAATTATGCCAGAGGTGAGCGCTCTACCATTGAGTCACCCATCGTGGCCCCTCAATACGTATTTCAAGTGTCAACATTTGTTTTTGCACTGCCGTGTGCAGTCCTTAGCTTATAAGAAACAATAGACCTCATAGTAGATAGACTTAGCACGGCTTCCCATTTCTTTCTGCGCTAAAACGAATTGATCTTTTGTTTAGAGCGCCTGATTTTGAATTCATGCTCTAGGTAGCTCTGGCATAGACCTCATAATGGAATATGACTTCTATACCAGAGCTACTTAGCGGATGAATTCACACTAACGTGCTCTGAACAAAAGAACCATTCGTTCTAGCGCAGACAGAAATGGGGAAACGTGCTAAGTCTATCTCTCATGTGGTATATGCTAGGACTCATGCTTAAAAGCAAGAATTATTTTCCTGTCTACTTTTGATTGTCATTGATCCCTCTCTTCTTTATTCATCCACTTAGATAACTGATGGTTGTGTGACTGTTTTAATAGTGAAGCCCTTTTACGCTTTTCAATGTGCAATTTGTGTATCCTAATTTTACTAGTCGAATGGTCGGAAAATGTAGGGAACAGCTGACCCACTCGGCCCCTTTTGTAACAACTATAATGAAAGAATTACCGTCTGTAACATTACAGCTGCGTTCTCAGTCACATTTGTTCAGAGTTCAAGATGTTTATAGTTTGTCACTCTTCCACACATCTGACAATAAAATATTCAAGTAAATAAGAAATATATTCTTACATTCTATTTTCTAAATCAGAAGGAATTTATCCTCCTAGAGAGAAAATGTAAATAAGTTTATGAACAAAATTTGATTTTTTTATCAAACAATTAGTTTCACCTTCCTCATAACTATCTATCATGCGACAAGTAAAGTTATTCGAGAATAAACAAAGTCGTAACAAGCAAACATACTGATGGGACAGAAAAAAACTTCTAATTTTTTGCTTCCGTCATGGTTAGAATGCTAAAACATGTGCACATGCAAATTTTGGCAACTCGAGAGCAATTACTTTGGAATATATCGATGATACAATAGTCAGATTCTTCTTTCTGAAGAGTGAAAAAAAAGTGTGAAAATACCCTTATATTTGTAAAATGCTGAAGAAAATGGAACGCAATATTAATTGTTGGAAGGCGCTACCTGCTGGAGGGTATGTTCTTTACGACCACCATCTTGAAGTCTGCCTTCTTGAATCACGATTGGTTTTCTTAAATGATAAGAGACTCGTGTAATACGTCACTCTGCGCTAGAAGTTTACAAGAAACACGTTTCTAAAGTCAGGTTTGCTGTAAATATATTATTGTGAGCGATAATGGTGTGTGGCATTAGTATGGACTAATTATACAATAAACTGAAAACACCCATTTTGTTTTTGTAATAATGAATTAATCGAAACCTAAAATGGGAAGAAGTTTCCCACAAATTCAAGGGCAAACACCGCCTCGAAACTCCTTCCACCATGACTAATCTACCTGTTATAGGTAACAGTTTGAGAATAATGAAAAAGAAGAAAAAGTGCTCAGAGCATTTAGGAATAAATCAAAACAATAAAAACACAACTAATTAATAAGAGATATTACAAATATGAAATGATAACAAAAACAAATATGAAATAGATAATATATTACTATTATAATATTTGGAAGATTCATTTTAGAAATAAAAAACTACAATAACACTACAATTAAGTTTACAATAAACTTCATTCTTAGAACTAGGGAATCCCACCAACATATTTCTGGTATATTAATGTTATTCCCTTTCATATGAATTGTTAAAGCTAAGAGATAATAATACTCCATATAGCTCTTAATACACACATTACTTCTTTTTGCCACAATTTGGAAGCTCAAATGACAACAAAAACTTTGTTTCACACAAAGATAACTTCTGAACGAATATGTTCAATTTTATTTATGTCATAGGTAAAAGACTGTGTTAGAAAGACTTGAAATTCTGTAACTAAAATGTATGATATCCAAAGAAGTAAAATGTATGATAGTAACATTTCATGTTCGCGCAGAACAAACAAAATATTTTATGTTGCAGCAACGTCTTTTATTAAAGATGAACAAAATATTTGTACCGATGAATTAGAGTATTTAGCCCCGGTTACGAAAAAGATGTGTAAATTTTAATGCACTTTTGATGCCTTATTGAATTCGTGAATAATTTCTCAGGAATTAACTTTAAGTTTTAAATTGTATTTTGAAAATAATATTTTGTTTTTTTGTATCGAAAATAATTTTAAAAATATCTATTGTAGATATACAACTTCAGAAGCACTATTTTAAGTGTTAAACTAACAACATGTTATAGGAAGTATATTGCTCAACACTTTTTGCAGTTGAAATTGAAGTTTAAAATATTATTTACTTTCTCTTGTACATCAATACTCAACGCAACTATTCCTCAACACGTTTCCAGTGGAAAAATATAATATTCATAGTATTAAAAGTTCAATTTCTATTATAATATATATTTTTGTTCGATAGATGTCAAAGCAATACTCGCCAATATTCGTACAACAGAAACAATAAACTTCACAAAGAATATTTACAAATTTTCAAACAAATGGACCATTTAGTTCGTCCTTTTCACCACTTTCATTCTAATTGAGGATTTGAACACAATGCTACTAAAGTTTGAAACTTAATGGGAACTCTTCATATTGAAAATGACAGTCCAGCCTTGTAGGATGAAATGGCATTTCAGTTAATTATCCTTCGGTACCTCTAGTCGAGGTTATTTTTGGAAGTCGTTAAGGGTAATTTAAGCCCTGCCTTTGTAACAACTATAATGATAAGATTGTCTCTCTAACATTACAGATTTGTTCTCAGAATATATATTTTTTATCAGTGTTGAAAATGTTTACTGGTTGTCACTCTTCTACACCTCTGCCAATAAAATATTCAAATAAGTGTGAAATGTATTCTTACATCACTCTATTCTCCAAACGATTATGGAAATTATTCTCCTCGAGAGATGAGTTTCTAAAGAAAATCTCGTTGTATGTATAACTAGTTTCACTTTCCTTATAACAGCGTGCAATGAGTGTTAATACAAGTTAAATGAAGGTATCTATCACGCTGTAATTGCAGTAATTCGAAGATAAACGAGGTCTAAGTGAAATGGAATAAAGTTTATGAGTGAAATAGATGTTTATGCTAAAATCAAGTGGATTTTTTTAATCAACTTCTGATCGCATATATCAAGGCTTCACACCCTGCGTACAGGGTCGGTTTAACATAACTCAATTCTACAGTTGTTTTTAAACCTCAATGATCATATTTGAGAATTTCTAGAGCTCACTTACTAAATAAACAGTAATCCTACCGTTCGTTTCTAAAACAGGGTTTAGACAAATTAAGATAAATATTGATTTTTTTGATTTTTAAAAAATAATATCGATCACTAGTGAGTGGTTTTATATGTGGAGAAGGAATTGAGGTAGAGAAGGACATGCATTATATCCTGTTCTGTTATATATTTTCAAAACCAAACCATTGTGTACACGTGCATAAATAAAAGTTTTATTCCATCAGTAATTCAAAGAGTTTTTTAAGAAGTACTTTTTATGAGAAGACATTTCAATTTTAGTTGTTACAAAGTCAAGGGCAAACATTGCCTCAGAACTCCTTCCACTGTGACCAATTTACCTGTTATAGGTAAACAATCTGAGAATAATGAAAAAAAAAAAGAAAAAAGGCGTCAAGGTAAATATGAATAACTCAACACAATAAAAGCACAAGTATTTAATAGTAGATAATGTAAATATGACGTGGCAAGAAGTCTTGTTATACCAGTCAATATTGTTACAATATTTGCAAAGCTTGTCTTGGAAATAATAGGACTCTATAGCCTACTGTTTACAATAACCTTAGAAGTTAGAAATGTAATCAAATCATTTATGATATAATACTTTATCTTTAATACGAATCTTTAAAACTAAGATATGCAACGTCATATGGCTCTTAATGTTCATTACTTCTGCCAATCGTAATTAGGAAGCTCAAGTGACAACAAGAATTATAGATCTTGGTAGCACTGATCGTTTCACATCAAGATAGTTTATGGACGAAAGTGATAAGTTTAATCTATGGCATAGGTAAAGACTGTTAAATAGATTGAAATAATAACTCTACTAAGTTTCGATTCGGTGTTGCACCGTGAACATACCATACATATACAGAAACCCCCATTATAACAAATAGTTTAATGGAGCGAAGAGAGTGACAAAAAATTTTCAGTGCAAATCAGAATTTGCTTGATGTGAAGAAGTAGCACAAAAAGTGGAGGAGCTGCTCTATTATAATCACTTCAGTTTCTGAAGACCTGGAATCACCACCCAGTTCCAGTGATTATTGCACACGAAAACGAAAGAAAGTTGGGGAACTGGCGGAAGGGAGGAGCATAAAAGAGATAATTTACCGTAGATTAGCTCACATAAAAAATCCTTTCACGGACCACCTAATATTTTTTCATATTTAATTAGCTCTTGATACCTGTTATTCGCCAAAGTACTGAAAACCAATGATTCAAATAATTTAGCAGACTTCTATATCACTAGCCCGCTACCTCAAAAACATTGAATAAAAAAGTATTTCTCATTTTAGAGTGTAAGGGCAGTGATGGGAATTATTATTATTTACGAAATAGTTTGCCTTCTGTACTTTCTGTCCACCTCTGAAGTAAATCTCTTCAAGGAATTTTGTGTCACCGAACAGTAACTTAGAAGCATAGTAAATACGTTATTTCAAAAGAAACAATCTAGCATTTTTATTGATACATTTCAATAGATGGTTCTGAAAATCTACAGATTGTGGCAGATTTCTACAGGAATTGTCTATGAAAGGGATAGTAGGAAAGGTAAAGTGTAGAAAAGAATCTTTGTATATTCTGAATTAAAAAAAAGACGTTGCAACGGGTTTTATAAACTTAATTCTAAACTTATAAAACTAAGGAACTAATTATATCAAAGTGTCCTTTATTTTGTAGGGAATGGAAACAGGAAATTTTATTGAAAATACGTTAATTACAGGGAAATTTAGCTAGCACTAACAAGACTTTTTTGTTTCATCTAAGACTATAATTTCCTTCTTTAAACAAAATATTCTTTGAAATTATTACACATTTCTTTGAAAATATAAAATGTTCTCGTTACAGGGAGTCTGCCAGATTCACCCTAAGGGATCTCCATTTCTTCAAATTATCGAGCAGACCATCCGATCTTAATCCTTTTTATGGTTTAAAATTGATAGGCAAGTTACAAAACTCTACTACCAATCCCTGAATGTTGTTTTATACCCCGAAATGAAATTCCTTGCAGAATCCCTGGTTCTTATTATATACCTTCAAATTGATAGTCTCAAGCACTCACGTTCTTAGGACAATTTCATATAATTCTTTTATGAGCTAGAATTTGAAATATTCAATAATAGAAACTTCCGGTACTCTCCGTTGCTGGCTCACACAGAAACGTACAAAATGAATCTGTGATCACATAAGTTTCAGTGTTCATTTGTACTAAACTGTAACAATGAACCTATATGTAAAACAGGTAAAAAAAATAGGCTCAAAAGAGAAAGTTTGATTGACCCTTTAGAAGAAAGAAAAAAGTTTTAAATTTTGGAAACACTGCCATAACCTGCCGTTTTATAACGCATCTTTTAAATGATCGATATACATTGTGTTGGAGAATTAATCGCAAAAATAATGATCATCTAATTAATTAAATGTCCTAAATATGTTTTTGGCAAACTTACGTATTAAGACATTTCAAATGATTTACGTATTAGTAAAATGAAACCTTCCAATTCTTTAAATTCGCTTACTTGTGAATTAAGGATACAAAATACACATTAAAAGATATGCATTAGTTTATATTTGATATGAGTTACTCACGTATCGAAAACTGCTCAACATTATTTCTGAAAATATATATATATATATTCGTGGCGGGTAATAAATCACTTTAAAATAAACATTCTCGTAGATACCGCTCTTTAATTCCATTGTTACATTATTACAATGGAAATGTCTAAATATTGTATCCGAATGAAATTGTTATTGTTAGATTATATTATTGTAATTCAAATTGTTTAAAACATCCAGTATCAGTCAGAAATTGGATTGAGATGCATTCTGATTACCGGTATGTGTATTTGTTGAGAGATCACAACTCATAAATACGTGGTTTTGCTTTAAAAAGTACAAATATAAATCGTGGTATACAATATTAAAAAACTTTATTTTTATTTTGGGTATCATATGGCATGAGATGTAATATTATTTGTACATCTCAAATTTACCAATTCCTGTTTTCTCAATTATACCTGAATTTTTGCTAGGAGATCTGGCCTTGCTAGTAGTTAATTAAAGAGTCATTTTGTAGAACACAATTCAATTTATATTAACTACTGGAGGCACTATGGAATAGAGTAGACAATAGACGTAAACATATTATGTCAAACAAGAGGTTCTTAAAATGGACATCCTTTGATATAAAAAAATCCAGACTCCAGGACGCATAAAATCATTGGTACGTAACCTAGAGAAAATAACTCACTTTGATTGGCGGAGATGTCTAGTGATATTATAAGTGTTTATATTTGCTCCGGTACTCGGATGTATCACCATAGTTCATCGCTATCTACATTTCAATTCTTTCGATCATCCTTTCGATCCGGCTATCCTCATTACCCCATGAAGTGCAATCAGTTATCAAAAACCTACATAATCGGCGAGCTGCTGGACCTGACAAGATTTCTGTGCTAGCTCTAAAACATCTACCTAGGAAGATGCTTGTTCTGATTACCAGGTTCTTTAATGCCAACATTCAATACAGTTACTTTCCTCCACAATGGAAGCTTACCCGAGTAGCGACACTAGAAAAGCATGGAAAAAATGTATTATATCCAAAAAATATCGTCCTATAAGCCTACTTTCCACCACCATAAGCAAAGTGTTCCAAAGATTAATTCATAAACGATTATCCTCATATGTACAAGAACGAAATTTAATACCAAACCATCAATTTGGATTCGGTGCGAATCATGACACTACTGCACAACTTGTTCGTGTAGTTGAGGAAATCACCTTACAGTTTAAGAATCGAGTACATACTATCGGCATCTTCTTGGACACCTCCAAGGACTTTGATCGGGTTTAGCATAAGGGATTGATATTCAAGTTAAGCATCATTGGATTTCATGACCAATACCTTCGTCTACTACAATCCTATTTACAAAATCGCAGATTCTACGTCAACTATTAAGGATATGATTCTACCATTCATCCAATCACTGCAGGAGTACCACAAGGATCTGTTGTAGCACCACTCCTTTTCAATTTATATACTTCTGACATTCCTACTCATTTACACACCAAACTACCCTCTTTCGCAGATGAAATGAGCTATTTTGCCTCCTCACGCAACCTTCGATATTCGCATCTATATGCACAACGACATCTGGGTTCTATTGAAAGCTGGACCACCAAGTTGAAGATGAAACTCAATGTAGAAAAAACAACCGTGGTCCATTTTTCCAAACGTCACACTCTTATCTTACAACTTCTTTTGGGTACGCAACTTCCATATAGTTCCTATGCACGTTATCTTGGAGTTGACCTCGATAGAACTCTACTCTTTCAACAACACCTGAAAACTGTCGCCAATAGAGCTGTCACTCGTCTTCTTGCACTCTACCCGATACTCCATAGTCGAGAACTTACACTTCAAGCCAAACTGAACGTCTACATAATGATGATTCGCTCCATCCTTACTTATGGTGCTCCTGCATGGCAACATGTAGCTCAATCTCATCTAGTGCAATTTCAACGTGTACAAAACCGTCCAACCAGGATGATCACTGGACACAGTAGAGATACTCGAATTTTGTAACTTCACGAAGACATATCACTCACTACCAATGCTTACCGATGTTATTGACTCACTCGGTCGTTCATTTTGGAATCGAATGATCCACTCTCCTCATCCTACCTTACATACCCTTGGTACTGCTCAACCTTTCCGACACATCCATCGTATGCCTCATCCTAGATAAAAATCCTAACAACAACACCGATCACCTGTCTTTAAATTCTTGATCTAACAATTTTATTGAGGAATTTTTGACCATCTTAGCCTCACTGACTTATAATTAACATCTTAGCCTCGCTGAAAATACAACTTTCATCCTCCTAGCCTCGACACATTATATGCTTTCATTAAAATTCATTCCCTCCTTATTGACTGCCTTAGGGATGCGACAGTTGCTCCCTAATCAAACGTCATTTACTCTGACTGACTGACTGATGTACAGTCAGATACCTTTTTAGGGCCATCTCAACTGTACGTTACGAATACAACTATAAATCTTAATCCAGATAAAGAGCATCCTGCTATCCCACCTGATCTTAGCTCAGAACATGAATACCCTACGCTATCTTCTTCTGACTACTTTACCAAGTCTTCCATTGCGGACAATCCTGAAACGACAGACATAGAAGGCTACGTTCTTCTTAAAAAGACTATTCGTGCCATTCAGCAGGACGAATCTACTCCAGTTCAGACCTCAAATATGCTTGATGCCCTTCGCCAAGATCATAATGTGCATTCAGAAAAACAAGAAACTCGTTTTCAACTCTTCCTACTTTCATCAAACCACCTGCGATTTTCATTTATGGAATTACAAAGCGTTACCACTTTAGTAAAACACTAACAGCCACTTGCCAGATTCCCACGGTAGTCAAGGAGACAACTGAATTCATTAAATTTGAAGCTCAATCTAAACCTGATTTTGATAAATTACAGACATATTGCCTACAACAGAACATACAATTTGCTTTAGAAGCTCACAAGCAAGAGCGTCCACTTAAGGTAGTGCTACGGAAATTGCCAATAGATACTTTTTCTGCTGACATTTATGAGGACCTAGTTACTCAGAGACTTCCTGTCTTACAAGTCACTCAGCTTCATGAAAAGGACAAGACTACAAAAGCCAAAATCTTGTATTCATTATTTCTGGTTACACTCCGAAAGATCGAAAATGTCAAAGCCATTTTCTCGTTAAAACGTTCTTCAATACATCGTAAATGTTGAACCATACAATGGTCCCAATATTATCCAATGTTTTAGATGCCAGGATATTGGACATGTCCAGAATTCATGCTTTAATGTACCAAGATGTGTAAAATGTGGTGACACCCACCTAACTTCAGAATGTAACAAGACATTATTTGTGGCGGAGACCACACCGTAAATTACCGAAGCTGTACAGTCTTCCAATCTGCAATTTCCAGACGTAAAATTGAGCCTCAAATTAAGAGTTCCAGTACTGCAAATACCAAGACAACTACAAGTCAATCTACCTTTCCAACTAAATCTGATCCCACTGCTGGTGATACTCTTAAAGAATTATTTTCTTTATTTCAAAATTTCATCTCTAGTGATTTATTATCCAAGATTGGTCACGCTCTCATCCGATTTCACTCTTCAACTAATTTTTCTGATAGGTTTTCTATAGTCATCGATATCCTGAATCAGATATTTACTGCTTCTAAATGCTACTCCTGATTGATACCATGAAGAATTAATTCACATGTTTTCAAAAAAGGATTGTATTTCTACAGATTCCATCTACAACCTTGGTTTTACCATCTCAAGTCATTCAAGTCTCATCAACTATGGAAGACAAACATCTCTTTTCTTCCTCCTTCTTCCCCTCTTCTCCCTATCTTATTTTTATTTTCAAACATTTCAAAAATTTTAATTTCATATGCAAAGGGATGCGACAGTTGCGTTCTCTACAATTCATATTTCAAATTCACCTGAGCCATTATAAACTCACCACAATGGAAGGCATGAGCAACAGCTCGACACTTCAACAACTACTAAACCCGACATGGTACGCAGGATGTACTGTTCCTTTGATCTACCCCATTACGAGAGGAAAGAAAATAAATAAATATATTGTGTCTAGTATTCTTTTATTTCGTTTCATCTTTTACAATATGTGGTCTGTAAACTATTTATTGTGTAGTAATATATCGTTTGCGAAAATCACTGCATGAAATGCAAGATTGAATTTAACATGAATGTGAATTAATATAGGAGAAGTAATAATTATGCAATTTGGTATCTGCCATTAGGTCTCAAATCTGTTGCTCATTAAAATAGAACGCTCGTATAGCAAATGTGGTTCTTTAGTAGTACCGGTATTATTATATAGAGGATTCATCTCCATGCTAGAATCATAATGGTCACTTCAGAAAGCCGGCTATTCTTTAGAATCCCGCCCGGCGACGTAAAATCTAAATTAACTGCTCTTAAGTTAAATCGGTGACTTGAACAAACACTCACGACTCTCATTTATTATTTTAATATCATCATCCTTTGCAAGTGCTTTCTGGGTCATAATTTGACATAGAAAGTAAACAACGTCTTATGCGTTTATGCATAAATTATTAGAACAACAAAGATAAGAGTGAAACAGATTTTTTGTATTTTGAAGATTAATTGTGGGTACTAGAGAAATTGTTTCTCTGTATCCGTTAACAGAAACCGGAGAAAGAAAGGCAAACTTACAGATTAGGTTAGGTCACGGAAGCGAAAGGTTTAAGTTATTCAACGGAGCTTTGATGTCAGAGAAATTTGACAGGAAACTTCATATACCCAAAATTACTCTTGTTCAAAAAAAATGAATTTGAATTGGATGTTCTTAGGCATCTATGACCATTGCCGGATCTAAAAATGTTTCTATGGGGGCAAAGTTACATTTTATCGCCCGTTCCAACGCTCTTTAGCCGCCCTTTGCATTGTTTTTTTTTTAGCCAAACAACACGACAGGCCGGCGACGTGACGACCACACCATTGTCTTTCATCACGTAGTGTACTTTTGTTATCTTCTCTGAAGCCTGTCGAATTACAAATTCCAGAAAGGCCATAGACCTGTCTTTCTGACTTGAATCACAGTTTCAAATTTTAGATATGAAGATAGGTTGTAAAGAATAGCATAAAAATGTCTTAGCGCGCCGGTACTGAAATTTGGAACACGTTTAGGTCAATTTCAAGTTAATATGCGACTTTACTTCCGTTTTAAGGAGCTTTTGTGTTTTATTTTTAGGCATTTGCTACCCCGTAAACATGCCGCCCTGGGTGCTTCCCCCCTTTCCGCCCCTAGATCCGGCACTGCCTATGGCTCAGGGCGGGATGGAGTAGGAGAAATACCACAGGAAGACAATGTTTTGCTTGTTGTTTATAATTAGTTGTACTAATATAAAAATTATTTTCGACAATGGATCAAACACTGTAAAATCAGGTAAATACCCACATTCTTTTAGTATAGATATTATATGAATTCCAGAGCGGAAGCAACTTATGTATATTTCAATCCGAACAAAAACACCAGAGGTGCAAAAAGTGGAGCCAAGTTCTTTAGCCCTAAAAAGGTGTGAAATGGGAGACGGATGAGCCAAGTTCCTTGGTGACAGCATGTAACAGGAACAAAGGAACTTGGCGCGAGCTGGCAACAGTCTTAGGGTTGGTGGTGGTGGACGTAGTGGGTTTTAGGATCCCCACCACCCTTATAGCTTGAGGATCATGAACATTGCCACCTCGCGCCAAGTTCCTTTGTTCCTGTTACATGCTGTCACC
>JAGDQP010049602.1:0-14458 GCA_022664845.1 Lepisma saccharinum | reverse complement strand
CTATCGTCGGACTTCACCTGGCTGATATCCCGAGAACATCTGTATAATATTCGCCGCCAGGAAAGTTTCAATTCTTATTTCAATGAGTTGCTTCTTTGTATTACATCTAGTTTATCGTACTACGTCTTAAGAGTTCATTGTTCTACACTTACTGTAAATACTGAAATTTTAAATTCTGAAAATGCTTTACGTCAGGCATTTAGTACCATAATATCAGATATGTACTATCTTTAAGGCTTACGAAACTCGCAAGTTCATCGCCATTGGATGGGCGAGAACAATCCACTTTTCATCCCGAACACACGCCTCTCGAAAATCTCTTCTAATATTATCGCCCAACGACATCTCGGTCCATTTCCGTCGGCTTACGAATCAAGATGGAATATAATCTTCGCTTATCCCTCATCCGAGCTACATGGCCTGACCACCTTTGACGTAGCGATTTCATTCATTATTATCGCCAATTTTAGATATATCTTTGTGAATAAGTTACTATTACAGCTCTTGCCAAGCAGAGTACTTAGTTCTTTCGCTCTCTGTGTTGACCCTAAATCGTGAAGCCAAGTTGGGAATTACTTGAGCTCAAATAATAATAATACAATAATTATAGCGGATTTCAAATCTTGAAAGTCGCTTGGCAGGTTAGGGCCTTCCCTGTATGCCTAAGGATTAGGTTAGTTTCGGTTTTTAGTAAGGCTATACTGCCATTTCTGCTGTAATTTAATTTTATTGTTAAACGGCTCACTTGATTGATTTGGAACTTAAATAAACAAACTCAAACTACTCACAATCAACTTCTAGACCATTATTGAATACTTACAGAACGTAAAATTACGTTGTTTTCACTGTCAGCATATTTTCCTAACATGTCAACCAACGTTTTCGAGGCTTCTGGGAACTTCAGCCGCAGAACGCTCTGTGGAACTCTCTTAATTCCCATCCCAAGCAACGACAGAACAGCAGCCACGGACTGTTCAGTCTCCGTAGCTTCTAATGTAGCCATCTGCAAGAAACAAACATACAATTCAATGTTTACCAAACAACAGCAAAGGGCAATGGAAACAAAATACAATGCTAGTGACAACTGCGGTTGTTCATTTGTGTACACTTCACTAGATTTCGTGGGATTAACATACACCGTCGACGGGCAACAAGTACACACAAACAGTCAACGTCAAAAGTTTGTACTTAGTCGTAAAATTTCTGAAATGGGTAGACCGATTTGAGTACAATTTTCTGTAACTTACATAAAATCATATTCTCTTTAAGTTGCAGAAAAACCGTACTCGCATCGGTCTATCCATTCCAAAATTATTCGGAGAAGAGCACAAACTTTGGGCGCTGACTGTACATACAAAGGTATTCAATGAGAAGTATTAGAAAGTGCATTAGTGCCTTTTCGCCATTTTCAATCAACAGTTCACTCATCTGGTCGGAACGAAATACTCGATTTTTCCAAGTTTCCCTAGGAACTATCTGCATATTTCCAAAATATTACACAGTATGACCGGAAATAAAGTACAGTGTATACCGAAATTAAGAACATGTACAGATGTTTGCAATTTGTATGGAATTTTAACGCACAATGTTAGGGACAAACGGTCAAGCAGTACAAAACAACATCTGATCAGAAACAGAACAGGCAACACACAAAACACTCAACATACATGCTCCAAGTATGCTCCGTTCAGCCGCAAACATTTTTCATAGACACACTACAAATTGTCAAACATGACCGCAATTTAATTCCGTGAAATTGAATGTAACATGCATGTTATTCAATCTGAGTTGTTCAATATCACGAGGCATTGGATCACACTAGACACACTCCTTCATCCTTCAGTATGCCTAACAAATAAGCATCATTAGGGGGAGGGGAGGGGGACTGGGTTGATCAGGTGAGTGGGAAAGATACGGATAATCTGTTCGCACGGAGATTACGCGGTGTTGAAAGTGATGTTGCAGAAGCTATAAGCAGTCCACACCGTTGTGTGCAGTGGCTCTGTCTTGTCGAAATCACTGTATGTCAAAATACAAATTCCTGGTGGCTGACCAATTCCCCTAGAGCGATTTTTGCGTTGACACAGCACTGATCTCGTTTGACGGAATTTTCGTGACTAGCAACAATGCAGTGCACTTTGTAGGACGAGGTTTCTCGTACTTTGTTCAAAAAACAAGTTCCAAGCAAGTTTCACACTCGGTCCACCACTTCGGGCACTTCCGTACGAGCGGAAATAATGCTCCACAACAAATGCCTTCTCACGATCACTCCAGGTCAATACAGTCTCCTCTCACCACAACTGTTCTGTGCAAGAACAAAAGTCACACGGACACTGAACTGCTCCAGTTTCTTAACATCACCGACGGTGTAGGGTATTGCCAAATTTTGGTATAATTTATTTCCGGTCGTGCTGCATATACCGGTATGGTATTAAACTTGAATCAAGAATTTCATATAATTCTGTGCTACAAAGTAGGGTGGAAACTCATTTAGGTACATCAGCACAAAACTCACTTAAAATTCCCTAACTTTTCAAGACTTGTTACTTCACGCGGACAGGTCACGATGCACGTAAGCTGTAAACTGTCGCTGATCTCACTTCAGTGTAATTCAAACATACTTGTAGCTTTCCGGTTCGCGTCGAGCTCATTCTCTCAAGGAAGGTGGTTATGGGATAATATAAAATTCAAGAATAAACGCACTTGAAATGTTACGTATCTGCTTACATTTTAGCATCGCCTGTAAAGTGGAACGTCAGGTGGTGCAGAATCAGTATTCACAGTTTATGAAGGAGAAACGCTGGCATTACTTTGGCTGTATTTTGTCATTTTTCTCAGATTAGTCTTTTAACAATGGAACCAATTATTATGCAAACCTGTGC
Source organism: Lepisma saccharinum (assembly GCA_022664845.1). Taxonomy (NCBI): domain Eukaryota; kingdom Metazoa; phylum Arthropoda; class Insecta; order Zygentoma; family Lepismatidae; genus Lepisma; species Lepisma saccharinum. The sequence continues at coordinate 11,576 of JAGDQP010049602.1, read as the reverse complement.
TTTAATAGTTACATTGAAAGTGGTGAAATTCAACTTTCATTTGTAAGAAATTCTATGGCTGTTACTAAACACTTGCATAAACAGTTTACAATTATTCACTTTGTATCAGTTGCTCTTCCTCATTTGAAACCTGACATAATCCCGCTGGACGATCCGGTTGTAGGATTTTTTTTTTTTTCACTCAAAGAACAGATAGGTGATCGCTTTTACAGAAAAGACAGAAGTGAAGAACATATCACCTTGATCGAGGAGCCAGGGACGCAGTATACAGGATACTTTTCTCCTGAGTCAGCCCACGCGGACGAAACTATGAGGAGCATCGTCGACTATCTTAATAACAATAAGATTATCTCCTCTTCGGATTTTAGGTTGCGATGGGATAGTGGTGACCTCAGGAAGACAAAATGATGTAGTTCATTTGAATTCCATCGGCGTTGCAGTAGAAAATGCCGTGTGTTTGCTGCACTTGAACATGCTGCTGCTAAGACATCTAATGAAACGATTTGAAGGGAAAAAAACACATGCCTAACCAATACGTAAAGCAATTGTTACATGTGGGAACTCTTTCCTCTTTCGAACGAATACGGGTCAACTGGATCGATGATATATCAGACATATATCAAGAATCCGATTTTTAATGGTAAGTGCCAAGAAAACTTCGCCCGTAAGAAACCACGAGATAAGCTCAGTCGAGATGGCTCACGAGAGGCAAAATAATTCACCTTTACATGAGCACAGAAAACTCAACTGAGGAAATGCGCATCTTAGCAAGGTATGTGATAAAAGTCCACTCGCCCGTTTGTTTTTTAGTGAAGGCGGATCTGTATATCTGGGAAGGTTCCAGGCATGTATAGTCAACGTTCATGTTTCCTGCCTTCTCAACTTTGTGACATCGTCTACAAAGTGGTAACTTGAATGTAAATTTAAATGCCGTCTTTAGGCACCTCTGGCTCAGACCCAGATAGAGTGGGGGAAATGATTGTAAGGTAGTTGGTTAGGAACTAGTTTGTAGGAACCATCCCATCACTTGAATGGAGTGACTGAGGTTCCCAGGACCTTCCGATTGTCAAACCAACGCTCTAGGAACTAAGCTACGGTCATTCGGTATAAAGTGGTGCAACCTTGTGGAGTCTTACGCACCCGGAAAACATTGTAATCTTAATGATAACCGACACCAATCAAGAAATCAGAAGACGCAGTTGGAAAAGAAGAAATAATAAAAAATGCCCGCAAACAAACCTGTGTGCATAAGTTTCTTCCCCAAAAATTTAGATTGAATGGTGAAAATTATCACGATAAAATTGATTGGTTCACGTTCTTGATTACTGAACCTCCTTTAATATCGAAGTGTATCATTTGAGAACAACTGAAAAAACCATAAGAAATTATGCAGTTGGTGACGGTAATATTCGTTGCTTCCCATGTCACAATCAGGGAGCGGAAAGAGTCGTGAGACTTGTAAGTGGAGCTCCTTTGGAAGCAAAGCGAGGAATGGATTTGTTCGTGCGAAGCTAAAATCGAAGCAAGACATATCAACATAACATTGGAAGTGTGACTACTCACTTAAAAGGTGAATGAGCTAAAGCCATAAGGCAGAGTTTGGGCGAGCAGATGGGAGGAGCTCGTTGTCTTGTAAGTGGTGAGCTGGTCTTGTTCATTCAAAGTATTAAAAGAACACTGAAGTTAACATCACGGCTTCAAACCAACAAAACCATGCCGTGTTCGTCCAAAATAGTTGTAGGAAATCAACTTGTTTATCATAAACACACAAAACATGATCATGTCAATAAAAAAATACGGTGATGGAGCGACTAGAACCGATTTCAGTAATACGCTGGGCAGGTTGCAGAAAAAAAATATTTTCAAAGCCAATGCGGAATCTTCAAACAAAATCTGAAATTACTCCCACTGCCGCCAATGCACACTTTTTGTCACTTGCACAAAAGAATTAAAAACACGGAACACACTATTGTACACCTCTTCAACGATTAGGACCATTGTCAATTATATCAGAAAAATACATACATGGGTACAATGCACTAGAGATAAATTTGCAGGGCTTCACAATTCTCAAGATTTAACGTTGTCCCTTAAATATCGTAGTTAAGTTCACGGAAAGCTCGGTAAATTTGTTGTATGCATTTTGATGAATTCACACCGGAGCCTTTGAAACTTACCATGAGGTTCCCTTCGAGAATCTGAGAAATTTAAGATCGACAAACTTTTATCTCTCGTTGCAAAGGCCTTCTCGCTGGTTTTTAAAGGTTCAGTAATATATTCAAGAAAATGCATAAAACAAAATGACAGAATTTTCCTCAATCACACCAGGTTAATGCTGGGATCCTTACCCCTCTCTTTTGATATTACTTGCAAAAAGGATGTTGTAATGTATGTTTATCAAATCAAATCAAATAAATCAAATCTACCTCACGCCGCTCTCTATTCAATTCCTACAATTTGAACATCTGCGTTTGATGTGAAATGCTTTCGAACAACTTCATCTGAAAAATTCTACGAGTGAAATGAAATTATCGGACATAAACGAGGAAACCGAAAATGAACAACCGCTCAGGATTTGAAACCAAGACATGCGGAACCTCTTTCGACAAGTATTTTAAAATGCAAGTCTATTCATTGCAACATTCATAATTATGTTCTCTCTTCTTTTTGACCACTACTGTTGGGCACTGCGTGTAGCAACTTTACAGGGCTACTAGGATCCATGCATTTTCATCTGTAGGGAATCTTCCATGGAGATTGGTGTGAAAGTAGCGTCACATACTTGCTATAATAATGGAGAGGATTTTTTTCTTACCAAAGCTGCAAAATATTCAGTTTCAGTCTCCTTCCCACCATTAGACTTGATAACCTCAGTAACGGCTGCCAGCACGGCAAGCATTTCTTTATGAAGCACAGAGTTGGAGGTAAATCTTCTTAAAAATCTAGAAGAAAAAAAAAGTTAACTATATCTGCAAGATCAAAACCGAACATGACAAATTTACTAAGGTTTATATCTAAACATAAAGACACTGAAAAGGGAAAATCTGCACATGTGATGCACATATCGTCACCTTGGAACAAGAAAGTACTATGTCCACTTTTTGGCAAAATGAAGTTAACACTGCAGTCAAAGACCATGTACTGAAGGCAAAACCCCAAAAGTACTATCTCAGAAAATGGCCTCAAAGTGGCTAGAAATGGAACTGATTTATACAGACTTTAAACTTTAAATATATATATAAAGTAGCTGAAGTGGACACAGTACCTCCTTGTTCCAACGTGACGATATATACTGTATATATCTCTTGACATATATACGAAAATATACAATTGTTGCACACGGTAAACAATGGAATTAAAAAAAAAACCTGAAAACTCTATGACAACAGCTTACATCACAGAAACGAAATAAACTTAAAGCCAGTCATGGTCATATATGTCCTGGTGTCTTAAGTTGTTTGTACGGAAGTTAAAGAAAACTGAACAAATCAGTGAACGATTTGATGGCAAAAATTCAAGACTTCAGAATTTAAAGCTTGATTATAACAAGAAGATGCTTCTTTTTCGCAACAAGATTTGTCTGGTTCAATGAGATATTTTTTAATCCTTAAGGGTTTTCGAAAAAAAATATATATATATATATATATATATATATATATATATAACAACACTAATATAACTGGATATGGAATCGACCAGTCAAGAATTGTATTCGGTCAATCAAATGCAAAATAAGCCAATGGAACCGAAATCCCTCAACAAAAGGGGAAACAATATAAACAGTGTGTGTGACAAAAAAATGGATAGGTTCCACTGAACCCTACCAGTAAAGAGAATTATACATATACTCTTATATGAAAAACTAAAGAAGTCATAATGTCTTCTAGCAATCTGATACCTTCATATTCTTAAATTTCTACATTAATAAAGTAAATTGGTTTAAAAGTGCCTCTATGAAAGGAAAACTTAAGACGATACGACACTACGAGAGAATTTAGCGCAGCTAACACAAGATTAAGAACGCAAAACTAATAGTCTTCAAATCAGTTCAGGCAAGAGTTCGAGATTTTTAAGCTCCTGATTTTTCTCAGTAATTAATATTCGATCTAATTACTCTTTCACAACATAAACTAGCAAAACCAACTTTATCGATACCTTTATTCACTTCTGTCTCTGGTCTAACATTTTGACATCAAGGAAAGCGTCCACAACAGAAGAAAGAGAAATAATCATCAGAGACGTAACAGTTCTCATTCAGAAGCGGGCTTATTACATCTTTTGGTTGATGGTTACTGATATGAATGAAGGAGAGGGGGATTATTGATGAGCAAACATTACTGGAATGCACTACCACGGATACAATAAAACTGATGTTTTTCTTGCCACTGGAAGTGTGTTAACTTGTGAGGAACATTCTACATACATAGAGAATTGGCCGTGCCGTGGTGATTTTATCTTTAGCCTATTTAATGTGAGCATTGCTTTGTTAAGGTATGACTACAGAATAATTCCATGCTGTGACTATCATCATACATAAATAAATCAATTGTATTCGCTTGTGGTTAAAAAAAAAACTATCAGCAAACCCGGGAAGAGAGGATCAAGGATGGCTATATCTATAGAATTCGGACGGCCTCATAATGTGAAAGCAATATATGCTAGTCACATACATTGTAATGGGTTACATTAACATTTCTCAGATGATAAGCATTTAAATATATTTTAAATCATGTATTATATGAAACTTTCATTTATAAGTTTAACTGTAAACGATACAATGTATTTAATGTTTATATTTCCGACTATGCGAGACGAGGTCTCACAAGCGGAAGTCGAACATTGATTTATTAAATCTTAGTTGTTTAAAAGTTGACTCGTTTTTCTCTTCACTTCGACGTTTCGTTGAAGTCCCGCTGAGGTGTAGATACGGTTCTTCTGTTACACCAAATGTCAAAACTTGAGCACAGATCATAAGACCTCAAGTTATTAGAGGCATCTTGGCTATATCGTATTTCTCAAGGACCACTTCAACATGCTTCCCGAGAGAAGAATACCAATTATCATCACCGCAGCTCCTTGTTTAATTGTTTCTTCCCTTATACGGGCCTAAGAACCACGAAAGCTTGGAAGCAAGTTATACCTGCTTAACGGTCTAGACCAGTGGTCGTCATATGACCTGACACGAACGGTTAGTGACTCGGTCTTCAACGCAGATAGCTTGCCTTGTTCCTTTCTTCACGACAAATGTTGAGTGAAAATATCTGAATTACTTTTGCTAGCAAATTTACAGACTTCCAAGTTTCGCGGCACGCCTAACAAATCTTGTTGATAAACTTTATTTCATATAGGCCAGTCTAGTAACTGTTGACTTCGGCCCGTCACGTTCTAGTTAAAAGACACCCATGCCCCTGCCGGGACTGAAACTCGGGACCTTCGGGTCGGTGGCCTAATGCTTTAAAGACAGCACGGCTACTCGGTCGGCAACAAATCTCGTCCTCTCAACAGGTGTGTCTTTAAGAATCACTGGTCTAGACAAATAAAGATAGCAAATTACATGATTAGCCTCACTACTCATGGATTACACTGAAAAGAACTACTAAAATGTTATAAAGGAAATATTTTTTTAAACGCTTCATGAAAACAGTGGGAAGAAATCCTTACCCAACTTTGTGTAGACAAAAGAAAGCAAAAAAAGGATAAAACCGAAGTGAATAAATAACGTCTGACGCTGCGCAAATTCCTTGTGGATAACTGTGAAGCATTAGACCAATTTCTCATTCCATACGTAGCATCAATATATATATATTACTACAATGTACATTAATATACAACTTTTCAAAATCTTCCTGAAGAATATTAATTCTTTGAACTAACTGAAGACTTGTTTTTTACTAGTATTGTAACTGTCGCTTATGGTACTGAATTTTACAACATATCCTAGAATACTAACAATGCACTGTCTGCAATTTCAAACTACACGTCTCAGTTACTCGTAAACGGACAATACAACTGAGCCCGTAAAAAAATACTTATATTTCAAGTCAAGGCTGGCAAGGTACCCACAGAGATCACTTTTGTTTCAGCCAAATAAACAGAGCTTACGAAATTAATTTTAAAATTGCTTTCATGCGTAGTTTCTACATTGAAGTACATACTTAAAAAGTGTAAATGAATATAATGAAACTAGGACTTTGTTAATCTATTGAATCTCCTGCACTTACCTACTGAAAGATGGGTTTGAACATTCACTCCAGTCCGATGCAAAGGTTTCGAAAGTCTTAAAAGTTCTGCCTCCAAACGAGAATGACTCATCGTCAAATGAGCTGGCTTCGCTGGATGTGTTACTCTTGTCCCCAAGAATAGCATCATGTTTCTTCAGCGCTTCAGTTGTGAGTCCACTTTTTCCTAGAACCAAACAACACAAATATAAGCTAAGTTTATTCCGAGAATACACAACATTAGACAAATAACTTTAATTCCCACTTTAATAGAATTCAATTACTACAAAAACTACCCACTTTATATTCAACGAGGAATTCTACTCTTTATTAATTGAGACTGCTTCTCTGTGATAAAAAGAGGGGGGACTGCGTTTGAGAAATTTAGAAAAAAACCATCAGATAAAAGAGACTTTCCTGGAATCAGCACTCAGGAGTGAAAATAGGCTTAAAACTTAAAAACAGGATCTAAACTTAAGTAAGCTCAAAACCATCGCATTCAACGCGCTCTCCATGGCATTAAATACCGGGGATTGCAAGTTAAGTTAATTTTGGATTAGGTCCGGATAAAGTATATTAAACTAATCTCAAATAAAGCTGGAAGTGTAGGTTCCTATCTTGCGAGATTGTTGACTTTAGAATACATCTCAAACTGATGTATAGATCACTATTTCAGAATGAATCAACTCACGGTGATGATAAATATGTTCGAAAGATTATCCATAAATACTCCTAAAATAATGGCCTATACTATGATAGTCGACTTTATCTTTTATAGGTAAATCTCAATATATTCAAGGTTTGCCAAGGTGGGCCCAGCACAATAAAACTCAGTGATTTATTTTTTCAGGTTGAGCCCACTTGAAAAAACCCACTTGGTTTCTTCATTAATTTTTGTTTTTAAATGATTATTCAAGCGAGAGCACTTCATAGAAGTGCATAATAATGAAAACCATTGCATTTTAGAGTGTGAGAATGTAATCACGACTGTCATTCTAACTCTAGAATAAAATCTACAACACTTTGTGATATTGAAATATAAGGAAGTATTCCGGTATAGTTCAGGGTCTAAAGTCTTCGTTAAGGTCCGCTTTCTTCATTCCCGCATTTACCTGGTGAAACTGAGGGGAATTCCTAGAAAACCTCAGTCAGAATAGTTGGCCGTGGAATTCGAACACATTGCCGATCCAAAATCCGCGACGTTATCGCCTGGACTTCAAGGACTGGGTGGGTACTTCTGTTGTGTTCTGGTGGTTGGTGTTCCGGACGGCCAAGTGATTCTAAGAAGGTTGAGCAGCAATTCAGCCCCTGCTCGGACCGCGGTGGCTCAGTGGTAAAGCGCTTACCTCTGTCGCGTGGGGTTCTTGGTTGGATCCCGGCTTGTACCATCTGGGCTTTGTGGTGAACAAACATCGTGTGCGGGTTTTTTTTCTCAAGGTTCTCCCGTCTCCTCTCACTTTCTTCATTCCACCAATTCTCCCATCATCGTCCATTCGGCCTGAGCCCAAGTTGCCTAAAAACCTTAAAAGATTTAAGGTTATCAGAGCGTTCGGCAGCTGTGAAATATTGCGCTGCAAACTGAAAGGGAAGCATACAAAGTGCCCTGGAATCCCTACAGTCTTCTCCGCTGAAGAAGAACAGCTGCTGGTGGTCAGCGCCATCATTGCTTCAAAATGGGGATTCACATTAGTCCCAACTGACTTTTTATGTTTTGCTTGAATCAAAGCGCAACACAGAATTCTGCATTGTCTTTATTTATTATAGTTATCTGAATCTCAAAACCTGGACAAAGATACCATTCGAGAGGTATCGGTAACTTTGTGCAGGGAATTCATTTCTGCAATAAAAATAGGAGTGGACAAAGATACTCTACCCACCAGGGTAACTTTGTCCACACATATATTTTTTAAATAAATAATTTGTTAACTAAATCTAAAGTGGAAACATGTATTGATTTCGCTTTGTCGAGAGCTTTGACAGGTATTTATCATGTTAGATTTTGCGAAGAATTACGAACTTTAGAAGGCAAAACTTAAATTTTTGGTACAAAGTTACCCCGATCTACGATAATCAATTTGTGCATATATACAATTGCTACATATTGTTTATCTGTACATGACAAATAATAAATTAAATAGAAACTTGGAAGAAAATTACGTCTGACAAAAGTTATTACCGGTACTTCGTATGCAACCCTCTTTTCTTCATTAAATACTTCTGCCCTAGTACCATGCTACGTAGAAATTTAGTGTCTACTGCTGCTAATCACCACTGTTAACCCATAAATTACTGTTTTCCTCGATAAATTTAGTTTTGACTTAAATGTGTTGTGGCGTGTGCTGGCCGACTTACAACAACTCCTGCCTCTGTCTTATACAACCAATAATTAGACTTTGGGAGACATCCCTTAATGAGCGCTCTTGTAGGGGCAATGTGGTCTTTGGTTTGACACAAAGACAGAAAATTGAATAAAGTAGCAGATCTCCAGTAGACAAAATATCTTCTTTAAAATTAAATACAATGAATCGGACGCCAGTCAATCAAAAGAAAAAAAAATGATGGTAATAAGCAAATCAACCCCTGACCGTTAGGCAGCGCCGCAGCACAACAGAATACCTAACGGACGAAACTTCGTGCGGTTCGGGTGATTAAGAGAGTTGAGCTTAGAGACATCTTAAAATGCAGTTGCTAGTTGTAATTAAAACATGAATAATTATAACTTCCTTTCTCTTCACACATTCCTTATAGGTCATGGGGAGTGTTATTTTTAGTAAGCTATCCCTTAGCAATTAGCCGGCAGGTCTCTTGCTCTCAAATCAAAGGCTTTGGGTGCACTCCCCGCTTCGTAAGTTAAGCAAGACACCTTGGGAACCGAGCAGGTCCTTACAATGCCCCTCCCCTGAATTAAATTCAGAATACAGAATTCTCATAACGCTTACGCAGAAGTTTTTCAGCTTTGGTAACAAATATTATAGTGGTTCATAATCCCGACAAAAGTTAGCCACAAGACCAATCAAAATAAAATCGCTTTCAAAATTTACTTTGCAATTACGAGTCAAAATTTCGTATGTGAATATTTCTGATTTGTTTTCCCCGAAGATTGAAATTTGTATTAACAGAAATTAAGTCAGAAAATTGGAGTTATTTACTGTTTTCGGGGAAGTATGACGTTGTGAGCCCCATTCAAAATACAATATACCGTATCTCAGTAGTTCGCTGAATTTATTTACCCACCCTGCACTCTGATGAAAATTCTCTCTCTCAAACTGGACTGGAGAGAGCCTCATCGCAGATGCTTCTTTTGGATGGTAACTGCTCGACTTCTCGAACGCGACTCTGTTCCCACACACGCCAACTGGCCTATTTCAACGTATATATGTAAGACGAAAACTCTGAGCCTCTGAGATAACACAAAGAAATCCACGCAACTAACAAGCTTTCTACTGCTGGAGAAAAAGGAGAGGTTTTCAAAGGATTCGCTACTAAGTCAAAATAGATCAGAGAAAACATACACAAGATACATAAAAATATTACACAATTACAATTCAGATTCTTAACCTTGTTACACATAAATCAAAAACTGGATAGATACCCGGCCGGGGTTTTGTATTTACCCTACAATGCAAAATTACTTTGTACATACAAAATATTTTCAACTGAGATGATTAAATAATTAAGAGATATTATTAAAGAGCTATGAAGGAATCACTTCATAATAGTTGTTTTTCTTCAGCATTTCCTTCATGAAGTTTCACATACTTTCAGTGGGGTTCATTTCGGGACTGTTGTCCGGCTACGCAAGTACGTCCTTGATGACTTTTGACATTCTTGAGCTTGTAGCGTGGCGCTCCATCATGCATAAAGATGAAAGGGTCGTTACCAAACCTTGCGGTATATTAGCTTCTCTTGAAGATAATTTATTTAACGGCTAAGTTGAATTTTTACTCCATTACATGAAACCTTCCACGTCCGAAGTCTGACGTCACACACCCAAAACCATACTAAGGTTGGATCCTTCACACCTATTTATTTTATTTTTTAACAAATTCCAAACTGGAACTTTTCCTTAGGTCGATGTGGCTCATATCATAAACCTATCAAACTCCGTGAAATATGGCTCTCCACTGAAACATACTTTCTCCTAATCATCAGGATTTCAATGTTTCAGTCCGTGTGCCCATTCGAGGCGCTTCTTTGTCATTCTTCAATACGAACAAGATACAAGTGAGTCTAATAATTTGAACACATCTGTAGCTAATATACAGAACAACTAAGCCTATATTCTTAGATATTATGTACAACAGTGGATATTCTGAATCCTATGAACAGATAGTAAGTTCCTGTGTGAGAAGCGTACCTTTCAGTTTAACCTCTTCAGTAAACTACAGGAAACTGACCAAACGTTACCTAAACTGGCCGTATCGATTTATTCACAGGTCCTGATAAAACTGCTTCGTGAATAGTTACTATGAACTAACATTCTCGACGTGAGTGGAAGGAACACTGGTAGTTCCGTATGACATATTCGCAGTATGACCTCGTACCAGGGTAAGACGTAACCGACCCGGTTTCGATTCAAAACTAACGTACCAAGTATACTCAAGCCATTACCTAACGGTGAAGTTCGTGGCAACCAAAAAGTTTTAAAATTACATGAAAATTAAGCTTGATCGGTAGTGTAGAAACGTTATATCAAATAAAGTTTTAAATCATGAGAGTGAAAAATAAAGACCGTAAGAGCGGAAAGTGCGAATGACTATTAGCTCCTTCTGCTATACAACACTCGGAACTCCTCAAAATGCTATGTTTTGTTTCCTATAGCAATGAAAAACATTAAAATGCGTGCAATATCGAATTCAGAAGCCTCATCCACTTAAGGAATGTTCAGCACTTTTGCGTATGCACACCACTAACCACGGGTACGTGAAGTTTGGGCGCCGCCGTTTGGGCGCGAGAATTGCTTGTATGCCAGCAGGTATTATTAAAAGAATAACAGTACAACTTATAAAATATGTCTTCATTCAGTTTTTGTAAGACTACCGGAGCATACTAACTCAACCATGGAAGTTTAAATTCCTAACGCAGTTTCGAGCGTGAGATGTTTATATGGCAGTATGTTTGATGTCAAGGAGTAACAGTGCGAGTCATATTTTTGAAATCCCATATTTACCAAGTAAACCAGGTAAACAAATGTGGACGTCTGTGAACCTGACACAATCCATTTTAATTTTTTTAAATATTAAGCACACCGAACGTTTCTTAAGGCGGTTTTTTACGCAACTTTGGCTTTTGCTCAAATGACAGTTACCTGTGGTTTGATTTTCAAAGGAATGCGTAAACTGGCGTTTCAACAAAAGC
>JAGDQP010049601.1:0-14458 GCA_022664845.1 Lepisma saccharinum | reverse complement strand
GCTTTCGATTCGGTCTCCTTGTCAGCAGTACTTAAATCACTTGAACATCAAGGCATCGAAAGTGCATACATCAAGTTACTGCGAAACATTTACTCGACTGCCACTTCTGTCATTAGGCTGCATCAAGACAGTGAAAAATTTAAAGTTGGAAAAGGGGTAAGGCAAGGAGATTCAATTTCTCCGAAACTGTTTTGTGCCGTCCTGGAGAGAGTGTTCCAGAATTTAAACTGGGATGAAGTTGGAATTAAAATTAATGGCGAATATCTTCATCACCTACGGTTCGCTGATGATATAGTCCTGTTTGCTTCAAGTGCAGAAGAACTACAAAGCAGAATGGAAGAACTGAATAACGAGAGTTCGAAAATAGGCGTTAAAATGAATTTAAGTAAAACAAAAGTAATGTACAACCAACATGCTGCAAAGAAGGAAGTGAAGATTAACGGAGAGACAATAGGCATAGTTGATGAGTATGTTTACCTAGGCCGGCTTAAATCATCGAATGCGAAGTTGACTAATGAAATAAATAAAAGATGTAAAATGGCGTGGAGTTCTTTTGGAAGACTACACTTTATTTTCAAAAGCTAACTTCCAATGTGTCTGAAGCGTAAAGTTAATAATCAATGTGTCTTACCTGTAATGATGTACGGCTGCGAAACTTGGACCTTGAATGCGCAAACAACTCAAAGATTGAGAGTCACCCAAAGAGCATGGAGAGGTGCATGCTAGGAATAACCAAAAGGGGCAGGAAGAGAAATGGATGGATTCGCGCACAAACAAAGGTAGAGGATGTAATCAAGACTGCGAAGAAGATGAAGTGGAGATGGGCCGGTCACATAGCTAGACGAACAGATGGAAGGTGGACGACAAATGTACTACAGTGGATTCCTAGAGAAAGGAAACGACCGAGACGACGTCCAAATGTAAGATGGGTAGATGAAATCAAGCGTTTTTCAGGAGCTACATGGATGAGAATATCAGCAGATCGAGATATGTGGAAAGAAAAGGGGAAGGCCTTCATCGAGCAGTGGATAGAAAACGGCTGAATATGATATATATATATTAAATAAATTTATAAATATATAAATAAATATATATATATATAAATATATACAGAATGTTGACTCTTTTTAAAATGATGGATACTTTCAAATATGTAAGCAGCACTGGTTTGTGCAGTAGTTACATGAAACAAATATCAATTGAACTGATTTAGTAAAAAATATTTTTCTGTCTCCCGCACCGTCTTTAAAGTTCGTAGCTTCACAAAAGAGTATCAAAATATATAGCTATCCCGCTTTAAGGAGACGCCATAAACGAAGCATGGGAAATGTGGAGTCACATTTTCTTAGCCTATGGTAAAAACTGAAGTGGGGGGTCCCAAAAATATCAGAGACTTTAATATATAAGGCAGCGTGTACCACAAAGAAGCAGGCATAAATACACTACAATAAAATCTTTAGGGTCGTGCAGTTCATAGTTCATAAGTATTTTCAAAATAGCGTCATAGGTAAAGAATAAGTCTACAACAAATGTATTTTAAATGAATCTTATCTCAAAATGCATATTCCAGTAAATCATATTTCTCATTTGAGTGGTCGAAGCAAAGGATTTTCTTGTATCGCAGCTATACTGCTCTGGAGGAGAGATAAGTTGTTTGCTTGGACAATCATCATGTGTTCTTTATTCCGGCACTAATAACCATTGTGGAAGAACGGTAATCATCCCAACGGCCTAAGCCAAGAGGCCATAAGTACTTTTTTATTTAGCTAGCCCATCTCAGCCTAAGCCAAAGTTCTCAAGAGACCATAAATAAATTTTTATTTACATACCCCCAATCTCAGCCTGAGTCTAAGTTGCCTAAAGGCCAAGAATACATAAGATTTCGCTATCAAATTGTGATTCAAGTTTGATTTCTAGTAAAAAAATAATAAAGACCGCCGTAAATATAAATTTAAAACCCAAAGAAAAACTCACCTAATTTCACAACTGGTGGTGCTAGCTGGCAATTTCCAAGGAGCAGATCAATTGTAATTACCTAAAAATATAAAAAAATATACTTAGTATCTGCATACAGGTCTTATTTCAAAGTAAGAAAATCATTGTTGATAATTTCTTAGAATCTTTGCTAAAATAAACAGGAATTCTGTGTGTATTTTCAATTTTCGGGTGTGATACTGTTTCGTGCCTGGAACTGATCAATATTTTAAAATTTAAAGTTGTCGTCCACTCTCCTCAAAGAAGCAAACATTTGAAATGAATTTCCAACAAGTGTATAAGAAAGAAAAGAACTATAATTTGCCATTTGTTTGCTAAAAATCTTGGCTTTTCATAGACCTCTTCTCCAATCAAATTCAGTATTAAACTATTCTTCGTAATTCTCAGACAGGTTTAAAAGTTTAAGAAGGTACATTAGACTATAACTGAGAATATAATTTAATTTCTAAACAATGCAAATACCTGGGTTAATCTTTCACTTTCAATCTTAAGGCAAGTAATATAAGGCACTGTTAAATCACAATTGATTCACCTAAAACTTCAGCTCAAAGCTGCCTTTGGACAGAACATAAATCATGACTCCCTCCAGTCTATAATAACAAACTGTTGGCAAGCAAATTCAGTTGCTATCCACCAGTGAAAACTATTTGACTATTTTCAAATGGCTCAGTATACTTTCGTAGTAAAGTAATCGTTTCAAATTATGGAGAGTCTTAGAAATTAATGTGATGTAGAGAGATAGAAACTATTTATTGAAAATGTTCCGTCTCCCGGCGGTGATATCAAATTTTATTAAAACTTTTCACAATAAATGAAGTTACTCACGTTCAAGTTCCAAGTTCAGTTCTATCATCAAAATGCAAGAATTCAGTGGTTAAATGTGCTGGGTTCGAATCCTGTAGGCAAGTATTTCCGAAATTATTCGTAAGACATTAAAAATTGATAATGATCGGGGATTTTTCTCTTGGGGAACTATCTTTGCACTAATTAAATGTGATGTCATATAAAAATATTCTTCAAGAACAGGCTAACTATTAAATATAATTTTAAAAACTACTTACTTTTTCTCAAATGTTGTAACAGTTGGTGCAATTTGAACTGAATTCCAACACTTCTCAACAGAAAACAGAAGAATTAATAAAGCCGAAGGATGAATTTCGCAGTATTTATATAATTACAACTTCTTTCTAGAATTTTCGTCAGCGCCGTGAACAAAAAAGGATTCTATTTCTGATTGTGTTTTAAAAGGTTTCCGCTAAGTACAGTTAGTTTGCTAGAGGTCATAAATATTTGAGACGATATCTTTTTAAGTCATGGTTAGTTGAAAACTTCTGATACGGAAGAAAACAAAAAGATGCACTTACATTTTGACTGTCCATTACAGATCCCCGTTAAAAGCAATTAGCAAATAGTCAAAGAGTAAATCTTTTAACTGATCTTTTCCGAAAAAGGTTTATTTATAAATCAGACAAACATATATATGAAATCCCGTAATAAAAGCTTCTCTTCTCTGAGTCCGTAAAACCGCCTCAGACAATCATAAATCTCAGCTTCCATTATAAACTTAGCAGCAATTTTCCAAAATATCTCAATGCAGACAGACAAGCGTTATCAATAAATCTTTGGTTAATGGCGTCCCAGCATTCACCAGAAATGTATCTCAAAACGAATGTTATTTATGAGACTGACCGGCAGTTTACTGGCTTTTCATCATCATTATATCAATGAACTGACAAACATATAAGATCTCTCCAACTAAGTGCTTATTTATAACAGTAATTCTTAAATTATACTAGACTGAAAAGATGTGCTTTCAAAAACAAAGATAGTTCCTTCAAAAGGAAAATTGTACAGTGCTTTTTGTCCCCAAAATGTTTATTACATTTCAGTCAAAAGCACTTGAGTACAAATAACGGTTCATTCCCCGGTATCTATAATCTATAAACAACATCTTCACAAACAAATTTGCAGACATTCCCTCAGTATAATACAACCAAAATTTCATTGGTCAAAAAATAACGTACCACAATATTAGCCAGTTACATTCTCTCAAGCTTCAGTTAAAGCAAACGTCTTCCATTGGCCACTCTAGCACGAAGCAGACAAAAATTTCTTTTCTAAGCACTGTTAGTCTAAAAGAAGCAGCCCAGAGAATCGTACGTCCAGAACGCATATCATAAATGTGTTTACCTTGAATAATAAATTTAACATTATTTCCTAATAAAACTATTATCTGATACACTGAAAAAATTAACAGTTTAATAAAATGCAATCTATTACTATGTTCCACAGTTTTCTGCGATACCGGGTTTCACGGGCGCAAGGCGGGGCCTATCCTTTTTGCGGACGGGCCAACAAATAATAAAATGGCGGCGGGCAAATTCATAAAAAAATATAAAAAATCATTGATTAATACATACAGGTATCTTCTCCATTATTGCATATACGGCCTCTATAGTTCAGGAAGATATTACCTCCCCCCTAGCAACTCTCTGTAAGCACCACAGCCTGCTAAATACATTCCTATAGGCCATAAAACCGGTTTGAAATTCTCTAAAGTTTACATGTCTTGTACTGTAGTAAGTTCGAAAACTACTTGGACATTGCAAACAAATATACATTAGCCCTAAAATCTCTGGAAAATAAAAGAGTTAATTTTCTATTATCTATCCTACACAGACTACTACATAGCAATATTAACTCGGAAAGCTTATTGTCAGAAACAGGGTTGCACGACCCACACAGAATTACTAAACATCGTGATCTCCCGGCCCAAAGAACGAATGTATTAGATATATCGCCTATTAAAATTCTTGCCAGGGTGATAGAAAATATTAAAATAAAAATGTTTTATATCATTTTTCCGAAAAGAAACTCTTTGTAAAATAATGAGAATGTTGCTCTGTGAGTACATCTCAACGACCGCTATCTAAATGCGATACTGGACTGACTGCTGCCATTGAAAATTTCATCATTATTGAAGCCAGGGGGCGGAGAGGACAGTTAATCTCGTTTGTCCACTACCAGTCTAAACCAATATGGACCAATTATTCGGTTCTAAGTCCTTTTTTACGCTTGATATCGCTCTGCGGTCCGTTTTTATGGCTTAATTCTTGAAAAAAAAAAGTAAATATTATTTGCAGTATTTTCTGTTATATGCAGAGTAGGGTACTATTATACGAATAACTCAGGAATTAAGATTTAAATCAATAAACGGGCCGTACAGCAATAAGAAGCGTAAAAAACTGAGTTAGAACTGAAAATTTGATTCACATTGGATTAGACTGGAAGTGGACAACGAATTAAATATTTGCTCTAGCGTCTGTTTTTCGACACTAAGCAGCCACTCCTGTCGTGTGGGCGATTTTATTAATTTTGTATCTAATGTGTTTAAGAAAATAAGAAAAGGTAATATATGATTAGTTGGTTCGATTTGCCTAGTCTTTTGTGCGCGTAATTTGGTTCTAGGTAATTCCTATAATACCAAACTCTGCATATAATAGAAAATAGGTAAATATTTGCTTTCTGCAAGAATTAAGACATAAATAAAAAAAAGGGTTGCACAGCGATATCAAGCGTAAAAAGCAGTAAAAATAGAAAATTTGTTCCATATTGGTTTAGACTGGAAGTGAACAAAAGTACCTCTCCGCTGCCTGGCTTCACATATTCATGAAATTTTCAATGGCAACAATCAGTCCGGTACCGCTTTTAGATAGAGGTCATTGGTATAAACTATGAACTTAATTATAGCATCTGGCAACCTATGAACAATTTTGCAGTATGTTTGCAGCAATTTTGCTAATCGATTAAGAGGTCACATGTAAATCATTGCAGATCTTTTGAATATTTCTTCTTTTGTTTGTGTTTATACCTATCGTAGTATATTGTCCATCAAATATAGTAATTTCTTCAGTAAATAATTATCCAAATACATTTTCTTTTAAAATATATTTTCAAAATTCGGAGAAGGAAAGAAGCGACCAATGATTTCGCCGTTCTGAGACGGTCATCACCAACATGTGCAAGAACAGAAATATGGCCTAATAAGAGAAATATAAAATTCTCCTCTCAAATTATAATTGAAATCAGTGTTTCTTCCAGAAGATGTCACTCGGGGGCGGGGGGGGGGGGGCTGACGAAAATTATAAATAAATCATATTGGCTACTAAAATACAAGATAACAAAATGTTACTTAACAATATGTTGTAATTCCTTAGTTAAGCTCAAAATAACATGAACAATGTTTATAGAATTTTCTGTTGCTATTATATACATATTTCAGTACATGTATTGAGACGAGTTCTTTCGGAGAAGCGGTTGAAGACGTCTGGATGTGGTGGAATATGCCTGAAAGAAAGAGTGGTTGAAATGTCCGTGCATTTCAATTCAGCCCTGATCTAATGTGTTGTTACTGTATAGAGTAGAACGTATCAATGTAACATCATATTCACACATTTTGCATGTATAAGTTGGTTTATTAATGAGACCTGCTATATTTTATGCAAGCATAAATAGGCAGATCTTCCAAAAATATAAATATTTACTACTGTAATATTTGCATGATCGTATTTGGTCGAACCTTTATTTACGAATACAATAATGAATCGTAAATTATGTTTCCTGAGAAATTGGACTAATTTTCAAGAGTTTGTCTCTCCTTGTACAGAATACATTATTTACATAAAATATTTAAGTACTTATTTAATCGCAAAGGCTGCTTTGTAACAAAATACTTCTTCTTCTTCTTCTTCTTCAAGACTCCTCGGCACGAGGAGATAAATGGAACCGGTAAAATAATGCACCTTTCTTTCCAGTCAATACAAGTATAATATGTGAATTAGTAATAATGTGAATAAGTAATAAGAGTACTAAATGAAGTCTTTTCGCAACCGGAGTTAGCTTGTTCCCCGGAATAAGCGAAAAAAAAAAAATGTTAAAATGTCATGATCGGGTAAGAAGTTAAAAAGGTCCAGTCTGGGTAAAACGTCAAATCCGGTAGAGTTGGGACGGATATGGGGCAGAAGTTCGGAAGGAAAAGTGAGGGAGAGGGAAATTGTGTAGAATGAAAATGAATAAATGTAAGAAAGAAGGAATGTATATGTGTGTATGTATGTGTAAATGTATGGTTGTGTAGTGTATGTGTATCACAGACGTAGGGCCACACTCCCGCACTAGACACTTCCGCAGAGCCTCGATGTTCACTCGCTGCAATCCGTGGCCGAACTCTCAACAAAATACTTCACTGTGTAAATCTGTTCGACATTGGCTTTCTCATATCTGTTACGATGCTTCTGCCATCTAGCGGACAAGTTTATATATCACAAACTGGTGATTTCACACAATAACAGTGGTGCTGAAAACAGCTTCGGTATGCGGTACTTCCATTTTTCAAGGGAAACGCATAAGTGATGGACACTTTAAGGACACTTTTCACTGTTATAATTTTTAACTCAAATACAGTTTAAATGTGATGATCAAATGAGAATGTTACACGTTCTTCATGATCTCTTCTAGCGATTTCTACCCATTACTTTCATCAACGTACACTATTTCAGAGGAAAACACGTTTTTTGTCTAACATTGTTTTTGTACCAGTGATGGACACGGAAAACCCTGAATGTTCCAATAATGGACATATTGTATAACTCAAAATAATTAATAATCATTGCTGATGTTTCGAATATAAGTAGTAAACACGATTATATGTTTAATGCTGTTCTTCGATTATCTGATTGTTTCGTGGAATTCCACTGAGTGATCATTCCGAAGATGCTGGGTTCGAAAACAACTATCGAGTATCTTTACTGAGGTTTTAACGGTTTTTAGCCGAGTAAAAATAATGAAAATTTTGACTGAAACGCAAACAAATTGCAACAGAAAGTCTGACAGTTGTTTCTTATTGAAAAAAGTGTAGTAAAAACGATGGAATAAAGTTTACCAACGCCACTGTTGTCAAAAGGTCGCCATATTGGAAAGTGTCCGCCATAATGGAATATAGCAGTTATCTGGAAGATTATGCATTATCCTACCAACACGTGACCCGTGAAAGATTTTCCTCTTAGCTGTTGTTAAGGTAATCAAATTGTACACAATTTATACGAATTGCGGCCAATTAAAAGGTAACTGAGAACAAAAATTTAGGTTAATCGCAGGCCGGAACCCACGCCATAGTATGAGCGCCTTACGAGCAAAGGTTGCTGGAATGAAGTTTATATTTAAAACGGAAGAGCAAGTTTTCTTTTAAATACAATATTAAAATAAATATTTTAAAATGTTCTGAATGAGCAGAAACTGAAATTCAGCAATATTATTTAACTTTTGGACGAACAAACTGCATCAGAATTTTGTTTGTACATGCTTTCGAGTATTTCTTCAAAGTAAATTGGAAAATTGTTTATTTCAGAAATGAAATTGAAATTTTGTTTCTTGTTTACCAATGTAATATTTCGTTTCTATGTTTTAGATATTCCTTATCCGTTTCTTTCCAGACATGAACAATTGTAATCAATCATTTCTGTTCATAATGGATATGAAAACATTACAAACCTATTAAAAGGCTTCAGTTGCACGAAAAGAAAACCTCTGCCCAGATTGCATGATCGTCATTACATCAATACACATTCAACATACATAAAACGTAGCTACACAATAGAATGCGGTAACAGTGCTGATCAAAATTCAGAAGGAGAACAATGAGTTGAAGACACATTTTCCCAATTACAGTACAATTGTAAAGAAAATAATGATACAGGATGCTTGACTGAATTACTGAAAGTAAAATTGTCTAATAAATTGAACTGAATGCTTTTGCTGCACCTATATTAGCACTATGTCACTTTCAGACCGCAGTTTAAATGGGAAGATCAGGTCTCAGAGTCATCATCACTTACTACCACACGAGAGTAGTCAGAGTTAAAACAACTGTCACCACGACAGTTTGTGCAAGCTGTACTGCAATAGAGTCCTTGATGTTTGCAAGTACACTGCAGAGTTGCACATTGAGTAGTTGAACAGCTGCATTTAATAAATCGAAGAGGGAAAGGAGGCGCTGGAGGTTGAGATGATTTTACTGGAACCGACAATTTCTCTCTTATTTGCCACCCCCCATTGCAGCAGGTTTCGATCATTTCCTAGCCAAAATTGCACCTGATAATACATTCAGTTAATTCAGCAATCACGGCATACCTGCTGACAATTTATTTGTAGTTTTGGCTGCCTGAGTGACTGGAGTCACGTAAAATACTACAGTTGTAGTTCTTTGTCATCTGCAAGTAAATGGCCAATCTTAGTGTTTGTTTACTTTGTTTTGATTATTTTCAAATTGAAATTTGTTGACCATAGTTGATTGAGTAGACGTTACGTTTTAGGAACTCTCCGATTGTGTGTGTGTGTCGAAGTGCATAGTAAAAACCAGGATGTGTGAAATCTACCCGAACAGCTATATTGAACTGAGAATAATGGCCATGATTCCCGTTACTGTTGCTTCTGCCGAGAGGAGCTTTTCTAAGCTGAAGCTTATCAAGACCTACGTATCTAAGGAACACCATGACTCAAGACCGGATGTGTGTTCTCGCTTTTATATCGATAGAAAACAACGTTACATCAACTCTTTTCGGGTTTATAGCGATTTGATTAAAGATTTTAGTAAAAAGAAAAGTCGCAGAAGTAGCCTTTTACTATAAAAATACTTTCCTTACTATTGTAAAGCTGTACTTGTTTATTTAGGCCTAGTTAGAGGTAATTTTCGGATTCCTAACTATACGATATTGTATTTCATTACATCGACTTTCTTTCTTGCTAATCAATACCTTGATTCCCGATATAAAAATTCTTCGGGATCACATTCATCCGAAGTCAGGCTTTGCTAAAAAAAAGTTTATTTTTTTGCAGACAGACACACACACTTATATATATATATATATATATATATGTATGTACGAACAATTGTGGGCGAAGGCTTTTACCTTCATTTCAATTCCCAGACTGTTTATGTTGGGTTACGTGTACAAAAAACCTATGGCGCAACAGCCCATGAAGGGCCAAGGCCTGCAACGAGGCTTTTTGCGGGGGCACGTGGTCAGCGTAGGGCTCTTTTCAGCCACTTTGAGTGGCTTTCGCTACCGGTTTACTCCCCATCCACCAGGGTTGCCCCCGGTCAAACCCGGATTGTTGGATTGCCACATCATTGGTTACATTACTTCAATGTTCAGTACGATATGCTTTAATTTGAAATTACAATTTTAGGGTTAATTCCCTGTTAAAATCCTATAATCAAAGGATTTTTCTTGAAATCAACCCTGAAATTGTATCGTACTGAACACTGAAGTACTAGAATTCGGTCTGGAAAACTTATAATATTCTGTTCAGCTTCACAGATTCAAATATTCGTTGTAAGTACGGATTTTCGGGAAAGGTACGAAATTTGTCTTGTAGGTTGAATATTACTTCTCTCTAAACGTTGTATAAGCGTTGCGTAACGTTTATTAAACGTTTTATAGACGTTTACTCAACGTTTCGTAACGTTGAATCAACGTCAATGCCAAAATTAAGTTGCGGAAAAGGTTTAAATAAATGTCTTTAAAACGTTTATTAAACGTCATATTCAACGTTGGATCAACATTTCTTAGAATACTAATACGATCAACATAAATTCAACCAAGATTCAACGTTTATTAAGCATTTAAGAAAAAGTTGAATAAACGTTTAATTAACGTGATTATGCTTTGTGGGACAGGTCCTGGCCGATACCTTCCCAAATCATTTCCTCTCCCCTACCACGGCCTGAGTCTTAGATGCCTAAAGGTCATAAATAGAAAATCATGCCCCCTCCCTAAAGTAATCACGTTATCAGTTGTCAGGCCGAATTTTCCTCATGGAGGCACGTGCACTTTGCCTGCCAGAGGAAAGCTTGTCGTATTTGTTTTCAATGGTTCATTCATCAGTTCTTGATTTTTTCATCTTGGGTCTCAAACTCACACACACTCTCTCTCTCTCTCTCTGTCTGTCTGTCTGTCTGTCTGTCTGTCTCTCTCTCTCTATCTCTCTCTCTCTCACACACACACACACAAGCTACGCAACCCACCCGGCTCGTAGTGGTTTAAAACAAGCAATAACTTCTTCCTTTTAATAATAAAAAAATCAACAAAAAAACAGGCAAGTCTTTCTTTCTGACGTAATTGACCAAAGAAAATGGAATTATTAATGTTCGTTTCCTCTGTCAACTTGGGGCTTGTGAATGTGTGTGTGTTGAGAGGAAGTTTAAGTTTCGTTTTTAACCGAAAAAATCTAATTTTCCCTTATTTTTTTTTAAAGAAAAATAAAGCCTACAAATAGAATTATATGGTCTCACTGGAAAGCTTTTCAGCTTTTTCATCCTCATATTTAATGTAAACGAATAAAAGTAATGAAAACAATCACTGTATAAAATAGACGAGGTAATCGCTGTCGGAATTTTGAAGGGAAGTTGCGTCAAGAAAAAAGAGTGTAAAGATACAAGACCGCACCTAACCTTACCTAACCTCCACGTTCGTATGGTCACTAATTTAAAAAAATCTACGCATAGTGCAAGAAAACAATTATTAATAACACATATAAACATATGAAAATATATTTTGAAAGAAAAAAAGTTGTTACCCCCGCCGGGACTCAAACCCGGACTCGTTTAACAAGCCGACGCCTTAAGGCCGCTTTAGACGATACAATTTCTCGTACGATCTCTCGTATGATAGAATGTATACAATTCATAGTACGAGATTTTTCGTGCGATAATTCATACAATATTGTATAGTGGTTTAAACGGTGCAATTTTGGATACGAGGGGATAGGGGATAATGAAACTGCTGGAGTTTATAGTTGTGATATCTCAGGCTTGTAGGGTAATTATGTCATAGATATTTGTGAAAGTAGCCCATTTGAAAAATAGAAAAGAATTAAACTATTGATAACAATGAATCTTGACGCAAGAGAAATTCAAATTGTCTTAATGCCACATTCTACCAAGAGAATCAAACTTCTACTAGGTTTCAGTGGTAACGAAAGTGTCGTAGATTTACATCTACACTTAAAGATATTTCAGTGCAGACACACAAATAACGTTGAAAATTTTGCAGTCCTCGGTGATAAGTGAGTCATGTGTGTGGTTTTTGACAATATTCCTGAGTTAATAAGATATGTCACATTACACAGAACTTCAAAAGTATATAAATCGCGATATATTAACTCCTGTTTATACATATGTGGGTCAATTAGTAATACTGCGGTTTAACAATTTCTACCACAGAGCACTAGAAATGCATCAAAATTCTACGATTTACATTCCTATAAGCATGAAATACATGCAAAATACAAAAATGAGGAGTAATGTAGATTTTATGCGATTTATAGGTGCATTTCACACAAGGTATATAGATGTGAATAGGGACGGTTTAAGACTGTCTTAAACCTTGAATAAAAAATTGTTCGTACTAGTTAATGACCTAGCTCACGTATTGACTTGCACAGCTCTGGCTTGTCGTCGACACTCTACTTACATTTGGTCTACTTCTGTAGTATACTGTTCAATGTATTTTGCTATTTCGGATGCACAGAGCGTATATGTTTTTCAAAAGGGGGGGGGGGGGGGGGGGGGGGGATATGAGTGCAAAGATACCGGTATCCTCGGCATTATTTCCTGTCATACATATCATGCCTGCAGCAGATTCGGTACTCTACGCACAAGAAAAACAATGAAAATCACGTTAACTGCATTGCACAATATATAGGAAAAGCAGTAGCTATTAGATCACATCAGAATTTTGTCATTATATTTTTAAACATATTTTTAACATATTTAGTACCACATATTTACAAATTTGTTATATATTTATTTGAGGTATTGCCAGTCCTCTATGGCAGAAGTAGCTTAACTTCAGTATTACCTACGTTTTTACACTTCCCTTAAAAACTTTCTTTATATCTTTATACATGTAATAGTTTATTATGCCATCATGTATGTTAATTTCTGCATCAAGTAATAACAATAATATGTTCTCTTTGTATCGTAATCCATAACCAAACAGCCGAATAGGAAAGCACAATATATTGCCAGTAGGGGTGCTGCCATAGATTGTACGAAAAATCCGCTGAAAAACAGAACCGTTTCTATTTAGAGAACACATCGGAGATGCCATAAAAAATCGTACGATCCGCGGTTTACACGATCAAAGAATGTAACAGATGAGATTGCATACGAAAGATCGTACGAAAAATTGTATCCTCTAAAGCGGCCATAACCACCAGGCTACCGAGGCGACTTGGCAAGCGTATTTCTGAAGCTGTATTTAAGTTCACGTGTTACGTAAAAAGGCAGTAATGACGCGTTGTTGACCGTCCTACTTAAATTCTTTAAAAATGGGTTTTTGATCAGGGAAAACCTCTCGTTTGATATGCACATTAAGCGTATTATTAGTGAAGCTCAAGAAACCTAGGATTTGCAATGAGATTAAGAAACGATTTTTTAAATATTAATGTTCTAAAAATTTTATATACGGCGTATGTTTAGTCCAAGTTAGAATATGCTGCAGTAGTAGCATCCTAACCCAAAGAAAAACACTCACCAAAAATAAATTACACACTCTAAATTTGTTCGCTTTCGGAGTTACAAAGAAACAGGAATATATCCTAAGTTCGAAAAGTTCTTGGACCTGTCAAACAAAATACACATTAGCAGTACAATATATGGAAAATATAAGAGTTATTTTACTATTATCTTTCCTACACAGGCTACTACATAGCAATATTAACTCGGAAAGCTTATTGCCAGAAATAGGGTTGCAACTCCCGCACAGAATTACTAAACATCGTGATGCAGTTATTAGCATTGCCCAGCATATTAATACTGTAGTTTAATTAAAAAATAAATTGAAACTTTCCCCCTTGAACTAAACTCTTGCTGTTACTCAGCCGATTAATACCGTAACCCGTTCCCACGATAATGAAAGTGTTACTTCCCCCAAACCTTTGCTGTGCTTTGTTAAACGTATAGCGGATGCCTACAGGATATTTGTCTTTTTCTTGGATGAACAGAACGAGAACAAACATAAAAATTAATAGTCGGGGTTCGCTGCACAAAAGAAATAGGGAAAGAACGATGAGAAGATAAAAAAGCAAATTGGTTTTGAAAGAAGTTTTTGATACTTGAGATTAAAAAGCATAAATGAATATTTTAAAAAGAAAACACGAAGTGTTATTGGTAATGTTGTTTAATATAGGTAAAGAGAGGACCTTATTTATGAGGCTTGAATGCTTAATGATGACAGTGAGACATGAATGTAAGAAACTTTAAGTACCTTTGAATATGAAGAGTGCTTCGATTTTTGTACTATGAAATTAATTCATAAAGAATATGACACAGAAATAAATATATTTAGTAATTACATTATTTTGATTAACAATTAACTAACTGACATGAATCTAACTGTTTTGC
>JAGDQP010049600.1:0-12454 GCA_022664845.1 Lepisma saccharinum | reverse complement strand
TAAAAAAAAAAAACACACACACACACAGAGGATTCAGCACCCGTGATCCAGTGACTCTGATGTCTTATTTCGAATAAGAACCGGGGAAGCTGGGTGTATTCGAGTTCCGTGTACTCCGGCTGTCTTGATTAAAGTTTTCCGTTTTTATCTCATCCCACCAGGCGAATCCTAGAGTGGTACCTGTTAAAACAACATATCTTTCCCACTCGAATACGGGAAGAGTGATTGACGAAGGGCGCCATCTCTCGAACGTGAGGAAGTGGTTAGGTTGTAGTTGCCAGGTACCGCATAGCTATACAATTATAAATTAAATAGATAAATGTCGGGAAAAGGAAAAATATATAATATTCTTTCATCTAGATCAGTGATTCCCAATTTCGGGCTAAAGCCCCCTCTGAGAGGCATAGGGTGTTGAAAGAATAGAAGGGTGGGAAATTTAGAAAACAAAGAAAAAACAGAAGTAGTAAATTTTGTTTTCACTGGTCGTAATACCCAGCTTCCTTGTGCAAACCTCATTAGTCCATCCTACTTCACATGTATTTATTTACCTGCACGAAATTCATAAAGATTTATTTGTTTCATCTAATATTCTTTTGGGGACTCCATAGTCTAGTGGTTAGAGCGTTGGACTTATGTCCGCATGGTCCGGGTTCAATTCCCGATTGGAGTCCCACTTTTCGGCGTCCACCCAGCGTCGTGAGGAAAACTGGGCAGTCACGTGAATAAAGACGTGACGGCCACTCGGTCTAGAAAGCCCGTAATACGCCTGTCCGTGGCTAGGTTACGCGCAGCGCTGACCACACTGCTTTCACTCAGTGGACGCAGTTCCACCAAGCGGGGACAGATGGCGTTGGAGCAGGCTCAGGACCTATCGGTCTGTAACGCCCGTGGTTATTATTATTATTATATTTTCTTTAATTGGTAATAATGTTATTGCACTCAATCAATGTGCAACTATATTGATGATGTCGTTAGCCCTAGGATCGTAATGGAATTCCTTGGGAGTGCTTATGAATCCATGGTTGGGAGTTACCATGCATGTTAAAGTTTGGCCAAACACTCAGAATTATTCTTTGGGACCCCTAGATGGATTTCAGAAGGGTGGCCAAAGTGAGTCACCGGAAACTTCCATGCAACCCACCGGAAAACAAGATGACGTCCAAAATACCGGGATTTACAATAACTCGTAGGAATGAAATTCCAACGGTGATAACAATATTTTATCTATGATATGAGCCTCTAAAGTTTCCAAATAGTGTCTGTGGATGCTTGGTCAACCTTTACAGACATTGTCACTTTACAGGCAGCCAGAATTTCCGTTCGGGGGGCAACTGGAATTTTCGGTTCTACCACCCTTCAAATTTTTTGTAATTCTTGTTATATTAAGCACGTGGGTGAACCCTTCGGGGGGTTCCCCCTCCTTCTAGTTACACCACTGTAGTAACTCACTGCCATGTATTATTCCATTATTCACTGAATCAGCAACAGATGTGAGAATGTTACTGCATCCCTTGCAGCTTGTAAAAAAAAAGTCACTTCAATGGAGTCAAAACTCGATCCAAGATATGGATGTCATGCTGGGTGGGTTTCATACTGAAAAACACAGTTTAAAGGCGATTGGATCAGGGTGGACACAAGCACTAGCAGATGTAATTAAAGGTTAGCAGATGGAATTCTAAACGCTATGCATGTCAGGAAAGCATGGTATGCTCATCAGGTGACGTATGTGTCATTGAAGATGCTTTAAGACCAAGCTCATATACTTGCGTCACCTGAGGTCGAATTTGATGAGTGGTGTAAGATTCAAGGACAGTTTCCAACCTTTGCTTACTGGACACTTATGAGACTCCAAGATGAACTCTTTTGCTTTGTTTGTGCAGGAAAATTTCGGCCTACATGTCCAGAGCTTACAGCGTCTTGAAGAAATCTTCTTTGCCTGTGGTCATTATCATTATTCAAGATGGGTACCGGAAACGATTACCACTCTCTATTATTTGTGAATTCCGGAATGATAGATTCACAGTGCACATAAGCGTTTTTAATCTATTGCAAGGCTATGAACAGCTGAACAACACTGACAGGGAGTGGTGGTGTTATTGGACTAACACAGGACTCTTCATCTCTTATGAATTGGTTGGTGTGTGGTCCTGAAATTAAAAAAAAAAGAAACTTGAAAATTTCAAGCTAGCCTCGGGGTTTGAAGTTAAAGACGACCATGACATGACTTCTTCCATCATGACAAACTGGTTAAACGGCTTCCTAAGAGACGTTGAAGTCTTACAGAGATAAAACGAGATGATGGAAATCAATTCACAGATCAAGAAGAAGAGCTTGTGAATCTTGAGGGACAAATTTCTGAAGATAAGCATTCCCTCTCCCTTTTGGAAGAGACAGGAAAACAACAGTACACTGCTTATGTCAAGGAAGTTTTAACTGATAAGACTTCCATTTGCTGCATCAATAAAGAAGAACACTTTTCAGCTATTCAAGGTTCCTAAACACAAGCAAAAAATACCACGAAAAAGTCAGCATGTTGAGACCTACTGCTTCTCTTCTTGGTCCGATGTACATTGCAACACAGTCGAGAGACTGTGACATACATGATTTCTTGCCCATGAACCACAAAAATTCTCATCTTCGATGGCTGAAAGAGAAGAGAAAATGTACATCCAGAAAGTCATTGATAGATGTACTAGACTGTCTTCAGAAAGAAGTTGAAGTGAATTTGTCATCCAGTCATTTTGAGGAATATCCATCATATTTTGATTGTGTAGTCATTGTTAGTGGTGCACTCATACGTTCATTGGTTCCAAAAGAGCCATCGCTTTCGAAAACTATCTGACAAAACACTTCTTGAAGCACATTGGGACACAGTTACGAAAGACAGAGGCTTCACAGTTTGGAATGACTACTGGGAATCGTCCATTAAGCGAGAGACGAGACGTGCCAGAGACACTATGGTGAGCTTCAAAGTAAAGTTGCCAAAAAAAAAATGGAAAGAATTTCTGAGTCAGCCATCTAACAAAGTGGAACTGTTCAACAACTTAAGTGAAGCAACCACATCGAAACTAGAGCTTGCCCAGTATGACTTCTACATCATAACCCTTGGCAAGACCATGCTCCATGCTGGTCAAGGGCCTGATATGATAGAAGAATGTGATCATTAGGAGGATGATACTAAAATCATGTTCCATGTATTGCATTCATCACGTGAAGGAAAGAAAATAGTGCTAGTGAAGACTATGGATTCCGATGTATTTGTGATTTTGATAACTCATCGGTTTGACAGTCTTTCTCAGGAGTGTGAATTATTTGTCAGTTTTGGAAATCGCAAACATCATCGGATCTTTAACATCAGGAAAATGAGTATGGCGCTTGGAACTCAGAAGTGTACTGCACTCCTACTTTGGATTGCCTTCACATGCTGTGACATCATCATCTTTGAAGGGACGACCTAAGAGAGTAGCATTCCGTACATGGAGTAAATGTGGAGATTAGGTGATGAAAGCCATTGTGGAGTTGATGGAAAAATTCATTAATGAAGCTCAGATTGGATTCAGCTCATTTAAGGGCATTAGAATCGTTTTTATTACCATGTATGGAGGTGGTTCTCAAAGCACCAACGAACAACGCCAAAGTAACCATAATCCAGAACTGATGCCTCCAACACAGAATGCATTATTATATCTTTGTCAACAAGCATTGTACCAAGCAAGTATTTGGGTATCAACATATGCTGCTCAAATGAAGGCTCCAGATCCAGCTGAATATGAATGGAGGAAACTTGAGAAGAGGTTAATACCACTGTGGATGACTATTCCCGAAGTAAGTATTGCATGCCATATGTTGGCTAAGCGTGGCTGTAAACAGGTTTGTGGCAATGCATGCAGTTGCAGAATTTGCACAGCACTATGCAAATGCAGTTTTGCACATTGACATTTATGCATTTCAATACGCATAATTTAATTAATCATTGTTTACTATATTCTGTTTCGTTTTTTTTTAGATTAAAATCATATTGTGTCATTTCCAATGATAACTACTTACTATTAAAGCTGATTCCATGAAAAGGGATCCCGGGTTCGATTCCCAGTAGGGACATAAGTGGTTCGAAGCCCACGTTAAACTGTTGGTCCCGTCCTTAGAAGTTCACCAGCTCGTTTAGGATGTTAATAACAATTCAATCAATCCTGACATCTTTTTTATTTTCATTCGCTCATTCAAACATTTTCATTAGCTCGGTTTAGTAGACTTCAAGAAGCGACGTCAAGACACGGTCCTCACATATTTCTCCAACACAAACATGAAGTTATTCTTAACAACAATTAAGAACTCAAGAACAATTCCATTGTTGTATACCGTACTTCCTATGTCATGACACATTGTCTATATTTTGAATTTGAATACCCCGACATATGTGGACTTAGGCCGACACATGCGGACTTTACTTGGAAAATTAAGTTTGCTTTATGGATAAAAGAGCTCTAAAGTTTGGGAAAACATTTTGGGAGATAGTCAAAAATTAATAATAAAGTCGTTTTTAAAAGAAAAAATAATGGCTGGAAAATAATTACTGAATACAATTATCTAATACCAATCCTCTGAGCGCCCTTTTCGTTCGTTGAATATTTATTAATGTCCTAAACGAACTAGTAAGGATTGGACCTACAGTTTTGGGATTAGTAGACTATGAAACACACAGTTCCTACCCCCCTTCTCCCGTTAAAGGCATGCAATTAACATATTCCAGTTACCATTTCTTAATGTAGACTAATAGGAAACATATACAGCAAAGCGATAACAATAATTCATTCTTTGTTGATAATTACCACGAGACCAAGTTAATTCATACGAGTTTGATTAATAACAATTGAAAATTCTCCCTCGCATCATTAGAATTCATACACCATTACTGACTGTGAGTGAAATGTATGAATGAATAAATTGTTATTAAGTTCATAATCGAGCTGGTGGGACCTGCAGTTTTTTCAAAAAGTGGCTCCGAACCATTCCACTCCATGGACCCAGCGGGAATTGAACCAGTGACCACTTGCACAGAAAGCTAGCGCGCTAACCTCCGACCACCCTGAGGTAAAACTCTGGAATGTCAGCAGAGCGTTCGCTTCGCATTCAGGAGATCCTTGGGTTCGTAACCAGCGGTCGGCCATCCTAACTGCGGTTTATAATGGTTTCTCCTTAGTCACACAAGGTAAATGCCGGGATAAGACCTTCGACTTCGGCCCTGGATGCCTCCTTCCCGCATCCTTTCCGTCCGTTCTGAGTCATAGATGCATAAAGGCAATAAATAAATTAAAATTAAAATTAAAATTGTCATCATTTTCAGGATCATTATACAGACACAACTTGAAATGTAAATACTTTTTTTCTTGTTTCTTTACTGATTTAAACTTCCTTCGTTTACCTGATTCTCTCGCGACTTTAGCTGCAATTCTTGTCTACACACTTTTATTCACATGATTCTTTAAACCTTTTGCTTTTTCTTCAACAATGCCCTCAATGTATTCAGAAACTTAAAAACCCGATAACTAATCATAGAGCTATAAAAAAAAAACTGTACCAACAAGTACACTTGTATTCCTTCATATTTCGGCATTTCCTGATCTCAATTTTTAAAATATTGACATAAAATTTGCTGATTCTGTAGATACAGGATGGAACAACAGAAGCGTTTTACGCAAAAAAGAAAAAAAGGGAGGCACTTCCGAGTCCTTCTAGCACCCAATCCTTCAATTAATTGGGCAAAATTATATTTTAAATTTCTAATATCTTTTTTTTTCACCAATGATTACCACAATAATTATCGTATTATATACCATTAAAGAAATAACAGATTTCCAAATCTAATCATATTTTTAAGTCTCACATGTCTGAAGATTAAGGGGATCATCTTTTCTACCCCGGTCTCACGTACTACAAATTCTAACAAGTTTCGTTTAAGATTTTTTGTTGTTCTTTTGTCTCAGTTGACTTCTAAATATGCATATTTGACTCCACTAGTAGGATTATGAAACAAGAGAAAAAATAGTCGCTACCTGAGTTGGAGACTAGGACCTTCCATGCTCATTAAGAGGTGCTGAGTGGATCCAATTAACTTAAGGGAGATCTCCCGAAGAAGACATTTGTTCCGTCCTCTTTCGTATGCTATAAGCCTCGACCAACGTAAATTACAGTTAAGACAAGGAGAGAGAAAAAAAATTGAAGTTAAACTTTCCCTTTTCGCAATGGCGAAAAAAAACCGCAACTGAATACTTATTTTTTTTTCTGTTGCGGCCACGAGATGAGATGTACCGTGTAGAAGGAAATGGAGAGGAAGAGATTGTGGGATGCTAACATGAAAGGTACTTTTCTTAGAGTTGTGGACAAGGATGTTGCATGTGTATGTGTGCACGTACGTTAGTACGATTGGAGATTGGATAAGGAGGAAGGAATTTTGTTCTTCTCTTTCCATTGAGTTAAAGATCTCTTCTTCCTTTCTCTCTCTCTTTCAAAAGAAGTGATCAGAATGGTGAAGTAGCTTTGCTAAGCAGTTACAAAAACAGCATTGGACAGAGACAAAGGAAAAAAAACGGAAGAAAGAATGAGAGGAAAGAGTCGCGGAATCTGAATTAGAAACATTTTCAAGCTTCTTCAAGAACAAGGAATGCGCTTCCTCCCTCGTTGGTTTCGAATACAAATTGGGAACCATTCTTCGATTTTAAACTCGACCATGATTGCATTTTAGGTACAACTTGTTACGCTCTGTTTTCTTTCTCTCTCTCTCTTCCTCTCCCTCCTTTTGTCTCTCTCTTTCTCATTGTGCTTCTATATCTTGCGGTCACTCATGAATTCAATCTATCTAAACTGCATTTCGTTTTTGCATTTCGCATTTCGTTTTTTCGTTTCGCATTTCGTTTTTTATTTCTCATTTCGTTCTTTCCTTTTTTTAAATCCTTTATTCGTTCTGAAATCTACGTCCTATACAAAGGTCATCTACAAGAAA
This sequence comes from Lepisma saccharinum, assembly GCA_022664845.1. Classification (NCBI taxonomy): domain Eukaryota; kingdom Metazoa; phylum Arthropoda; class Insecta; order Zygentoma; family Lepismatidae; genus Lepisma; species Lepisma saccharinum. The sequence goes on along the minus strand of JAGDQP010049600.1, from coordinate 5,454 downwards.
ACTAGCTGACTTCTAAACTGCAAGGTCCTGAGATCGAAGTTGAAAGATTACGTGATGAAGGGTAAAAAGGGGGAATGATTTTATGATCCAATAAACATACAGAAGCAACTTTTTCTTAAAAATCTTTGGTCCAGTGACTGAAAGGCAGTCGTCTCCGCTAACACTTGCAATTAACCAAAGATTGACAACCACCACCAGAAAGATTCCGCCATTTTTTTTCTGTGGCGTTGCCACTTTCTCAATGCATATGACATAAGCTTGAACCCTTTCTCCCCTTCAATGTTGACTTACTTAAGGGACCCCAGAGACAGAAAGGAAGAAATAAGTTGCAATATTTGAGTAGGAAACATCAGAAGACTGGAAAAGTTCCCTACAGATGTATGAGGTTTAGACGTGAATGTGGGTTGATATAAGGACGCTATGTTCTGAGCGACTCTATAAGTCGCTTCCATTCACTTTTGTACCGAAATGAAACAGTGGTGACTTTGTAGGGCATTTCTTCAAACTACAGCAGTCCACCACTACACTCCTCGCAGAAAGCAGAGCCCAGTATTCAAAAGCTATTGGACATCCCTTTAGCGAGGATGATTAATAATGTCAGGATTAACTACTACGGTTCTCTGAAAGGGGTCTACCGTTTCTGGCAAGGTGGGCTACGAATACTCCTGTCAATGGACTTCCCAGAAAAAGCGAGCGTGCTAAGATCTCGGATAACCAGTCATGTCTTCAGCGAGGACTGAAGCAGTAATGTGGGGAAAGACTATACAATTACCATTGTTTCATTCCAGGACGAAAGGGTACAATAAGCAACTTGTGTTGATTGAATGATAACAACAGTCTTTGTACGCTTCGTTACTCAATCTTTCAACCTCGAACTCAGAACCTTCTATTTAAGAAGAGTAGCTTTGAATACCAATTTTTAATAGGAAGTAGATTCTCTCAGCGAAAAGTCAGGATAGATTTCGATTTGCGCTCATTGTGGGTTACTTTGTGAGTTACCTAAGGGCCTTAAGCACAGCTCATTTCAGTTCAGGAAACATTAAACATGTTCAGTCTAGTAACCTGATATAATTTGGTAAATATTCTGTATTTTAACGAATTGTTTTATGAAAAGACACATTAAATTTGTTATTTTTCTCCCTATATACTCAAGAATTTTTATCCTAAAATGACTGAGTTGAAGTTTGACGGGTCATATTTTGAACAAAATGTGTATTAAAAAGTTTTAAACTCTTTTAGGAAGACATGATAAAACTCTTAACACTGTCTGAACACATTACTTACACTTTTTGAACACATTACTTACACTTTTTGAACATATTGCTTACACCTTTTGAACACATATCTTACATCTTTTGAACACATTAATTACAATTCCTGGACACATAACTTACCCTTTTTGAACACAATACTTACGCATAATAAACATATTACTCACGCTTTTTGAACGCATTTCTTACACTTTTTGAACACATTACTTACACTTTCTGGTGATATAGCATTTCTTAAACATATTACACATCTATTTTACATCGAGATGTTACCCAAACCCTTCACAGTGACAAATTGCTTCTTATTTTTCATTACTATTTAACTATACCTTCAATTAAAACCTTCTATATACAATTTATAAGTATTTAGTGTTCTGATCAGTTTCTTTTCTCTTTTATTTACTGCCTCTTGCATTCACTAGTCCCCTCCGTATCCACATTTTGAAGGCTATTACTTCCCCCCTCTTTCATTCCCGTTGGATACAAAACATTTATTCAGTTCTCCTTTCAACTTTTCGTTCATTGATCTGCAGAAAAGGTTTATTTTTCTTATTCTTGAAAATTGACTTCATTGCATGTTTCTCAAAAACACACAAATTTATAGAATGAAAGAGAAAGAAAGAAAGAAAGAAAGAAACACAATATAGAGACGGATTAAACAGAAAGGAAGTAAAAAGAAGAAAGTAGGAGAAAATAAAGGTAGATAGGAAAGAGAGCGAGAAGGAAATAGTGAGAAAGATAAAGAAGGAGATAGACATGGAAAGGGAAAAATAAAAATAAAGAGAGAGAAGTAAGCGACAAGGAAAGACTGGAGAAAATGGTACAGGGTTTTCAATAATTAATGAGAAATAGGGGATAGATACAGCAAGTTTTGGAAATATGCACCACCCACAGTTTCACACAAATGCACGCTTTGAATAATGTTGCGAAATACCAACTGAAGTTTGTTTTGAGAAATTCTTGCCATGGAAAACTGAAGGTTTTTTTTTTTTTTTTGCCGCTGTTTCGGTGAATGAGGATGCGTTAGACAAACTGTGGACTTGAAAATGTTCCCTTAAGAAAAAGTCAGTATCAGAGAGATCGGGTGAAAAACCCTTGCGAAATCTTTCCAGGGAACACACTTTGCAAGAATGCTGTTTACGCTGTGGCTTACACTCCTGTTTAAACCAAGAATTTCCTGTTCGTCGTGTGCAAGTGCAGTAAAAAAAAAAAATTACGTGCCATTAAGATCCCTTCACTATTCACTATATTTTCACAAAAGGTGATGACAATGTGTTTTGAAAATGTTGTGCCCCACGCCAGCCTTCTTGGTATGGAGAGACTCTTACTGTAATCTATGAGGATTGTCGACTGACGACATGCGCGACCACCGATTGACATGCCGTTCAAATAAAGCAACACGTCGTCCATCCAATGGCTAATGCCACTAGCCTAACTTTTCATCTAAGGTCACCTGCTGCATTAACCATTGACAATACTGCGTACGATACGCGTGGTCTTTCTGACAGCAACTCCTGCACATCATGAATCTTGTACATACCCAGATAGCATGTTGATTTGCTTCAAGTCTTCACTATACTTGATTTTGACTTGCTACACTTTCCGTGCAATGCACACCTGCAGCACGTTTTTAAAGAAAGTAACCTGCACATGACGTAAACTTGATTTGCTAGATTTTCCTTGCATCGCAGGCCCATAGCAAGTTTGCAATAGATGTACATGACCTACTGGTTTGTATCGCAAATTCAGTGATAACTAGATCCAAGCCTGCAAAGCAAGTTTCTTAGTTCCATTTTTAACACCAGGTGCAGGTGGAACAAATATCAAATCCGTTGACTACTTAGACCGAAATTAATCAGAGTTTTGTAAAACAGGATGCTTTCTTTTTCTATTTCAGAATGAGGGCGCATCACATGGCCAGCCAGCATTTCAACTGACACTTGGAATTAGTTGCTGCTTTCTCTCAATTGTCACTAATTTCTGAAGTGTAAAACCAGGAGGAAAAAAATAGATTGCTCACATGAAAAGACTAACCGTTCCTGGCCATCCACAATATTACTTGATGTTACAGCAAATTAGGTCGTGTCCAAAATCTACATAGTGCGTACTTTAAGTGTATAGTTCCCAGGAAGTGACGTCACAAGTTTGGCCCAAAAGCGTCTAGTTCGCAAGTGCACGAGTACGTAGTGCGCGAAGGTGCAGTCTTGCGTGCTAGGTCTTGTGCACTTATGATGTCACACCGCGCAAGTAGAATAATTTGTACTGACTAAAACTACTACATTTGAAAGTAAAGTAAAGAAAGTTGATAACAGTGTTATGCTCAGCAAAATTACATTACCGGGAACAAATTATGTTGGGAGCTGCTGCTTAATAGCGGAAGGTGTTACTACCAGTAATGTATCAAAAGTTGTAATGTATATTTTATACCCTTGTACTTTTTATTAGAGTGCTAAATCAGGGAGGTAGATTTATCTCGTGTCTAATTCAAACTTTAATTGGTGATTGTAATTTTAGATTGTTCTAGAACACGAAGATTGTCCTAATGGTATATAATGAAGTCAAAATGAATTAGTACAAGGAAAAATTAAAATCTGAGTGAGGGCAAGATGTGAAATGATAAATTAGTTAGTAGGCCTACATAGTAGGGAAATTCAATATAGGTCCAGCTTCTTAAAATATCGTTATTACAACTTCTGCATGTAGTTAGTTCCCAAATTGGAAATAACCTAACACAATATATCACGATAATTCTCCATATAAGTTACTTCTGTACATAGTGTTGAATGTACTTTGAATGCTGTTTCTTTCCATATTTAGGATACGTAGAATACAGAATGTCATGGAAAGTCAAGAGGTAATCTGAGTGCGACACATGCCCTCCCCCATTGTGTCCTTGTACTCACGTCATTCCTTGATTTTACATCTCATTCTGCATTTTACACATCCGAAATTAGGAAAGTAACTACGCAGTCACAGAGAAGAGAGCCATTACATTTTTTGCACGTACATAATATTTGAACACAAGTGTTAGTATTTATAATTTTAAGAAGAATTTATAGAAAACGGCTTATTGTTTACCAGCTTGATCTTTACAATAGTTACAATCAATGTTCAAAATTCTAACTAGGCTTACTTCTGAATTCAAATATAATGTACGCGTTATGTAAAGAATATATTGGTGGTCCTAAATGTGTATTGTGTACGCAACTTCTAGTTTTACGAAGCAAGTATTGATATAAAGCGTCATTTATTAACATAAATGCCACTTCAAACACTTTCAACTTTAACATCCTTCCGTGAGGACGGAAAATGCAGAAAAGCTTCAATGGGCATGGCATACCCGCGTGATAAGTTAATGCAACGTTAATTAACATGATTTTTAACAGGAACACACATCGTTTTGTCATTATAATGACATTTCTTCTTTAACAAACATTTAAACCTTTTATAATTATCAGTGCTGTTTTTGAACATCCAAGCTAAATATTTTCTTATTTTATCCGCGATTGGCGCTGCGGCCAAGTCTGCATCGAAAGCCCATTTAACGAAGTACGGACTAGAAGTATGCACTTCGAGTATGCAAACTCGAAGTGTATACTTGTTCTTTTGGATACGGTCTTAGTTTGTGCCCAGATAGCAAGGAAACCTTGCAACAAACTTATACTAGACGCAGTTCAAGTGAAGCAACTTGCAGCAGACTTGCATTGTAAGTGAAACACTTGCAGCAGATGCAATGCAAACTTGCACATACTTGAAGCAAACTTGCAGTGTAAGGGAGACGCTTGCAGATGGCTTGCTATGCACACTTATAAGCGGGTTCACTGCAAGTTCGAATTGCAGAAACTTGGAGGTTTGCATTAAACTTGCAGCAAATTAGCAGAAGTTTGCTTCACATGAACTGCAAGTCTGCTACAAGTGTGTGTAAGTATTCACTACAGACACACCACTTGCAAGGAGAGAATCTGGAGACGTCATGGGACTGAAAGCCATTATTAACTGACTATCCCGTACCTTCTTCTTTCTCAACACTATTGTTGGACAATCTTTTTCTAGGTGAATTGAATGCACTTCCTCTGATCGTCAGAAAGGTATTCGACACTCTGTTTCTGTGAAGCTCATGTCTCCAAAAATTTCATGCTAATGCCTCAAGTGTTTTCCATGACTAAGGTTCTATGGGTAGTGT
>JAGDQP010049599.1:1136-14458 GCA_022664845.1 Lepisma saccharinum | reverse complement strand
ATTTGCTTGTTTGTTACTGCACAGTTTTCTTAATCATATTCTGGTAGGGAATATTCTACTTTATTTTCTTGTTTGAGATCTCTCGAAAACGTACATTTTAGTTACTACACAAGTATTATTTTTTCATGTTCTATAATGACGTAAAGAAATAGTATGCGTATGGTATATGCTTCTTTTCGTTGATAAACATTTTTTGTTTATTTGCAAGAAGAAAATGTTATAAATTAATGACCTGGAAAACCTGGAATTTGAAAATCAACATCCAGTAAACAAATATACAAAATGTAGTTGTATATTTTGTAATCTATGAATTAATAAAATACCTTTTTCGTACATTACATATTATTATACGCATTCATCAACTCGTTAAAAGTACTGATCACACAACCACCATACTTCTGTAACTTTCATATTTTAGATTGGAAACAACTGACTGAGTCCTTAAAGTAACTTACTTTCCGTTTCATTACAGTTTTTTGGTGCACGATCCCGGGATTTCGAAAATCTCTCAGACTCTGAGTGTACATACAACTGACAAACATATGACAATGTACTAAGTGGATGAGAATCATTGAAAATGAAATGGTACGGTTCCTTCAGTCATTGACAGTAAACATAATTTTATTCCCTCATAGAACGTCTGAAAGAAAAACAAGAAATGGTATCAAGAACAATCGAATATTGCAGCCAATCTCTTCCATGTAATTTGTTTCAAAAGCACAAGAGACCACTGCCTAATTCCGATTTCAGGAAGGCTGATACTACTTTCGTGTTGTTAGCTTGGCTGTACTAATTTCTCCACACTGAAGATTGTTTAACGAAATTGAACTTATTCTTAGGTGCAAATAGTCTATTTTGCTAACTTTGTGAGTAAATATTGAATGTTTTCCAACGGCTATGTTGATAATATTTTGGTGCTCTGGGGTAGTAATTCCCGGTCACCCCTTTAAAGAATTAAAGTGAATTTGAAATTATGGGAAGAAGAATATATGGGTCAATCCATATCAAATCAGAAATTTCATTTTAAAAAGTTGCTGACATTTTTTTTTACCTAAGTTTGTACTACATTCAGGCAGTTGAAAACGCATTCAATAATTTTAAGCCTTTTTCTCTCTCTCTCTCTCTCTCTCTTCCGGCCATTATGTGTAGGCGCGTCAGCGTATTTTGCACTTTTCAGAGGTTTGTGTTAAACACTGTAAAACTTTTTTTGGTTTTTGAAGATATTGAGTTAAAACCATGTGAAAGAGAATGAAATGTACAATATTTTGTCTTCTGTGCACATTTAGACTTACTTAGTACTTCGAAAAAGAATGCTTTGAATATTGACGTTTGAAACATCAAAATCTTCATTTTTGAATTAAAATTTTGTAAGAAATAGCTGAAACTCACCGTCAATTTTTTGTCGGTTTGCAAACATTGCGGTTTTTTTATTCTAAAATCGGGTATTTTCAACATCAAATATCTCAGAAGGGACACACTTGAAACATTGAAATATTCCAAATTTGCACAAAATAGACGATAGTTATGTACTAGCAAATTCATCACTGAGACTTCTTTAGTTTTTGAGTTACATGTTTTTTCAATGACGTGAAATACGCGATTGAATTGTGTCAAGTTTGTTCTAGAATTAATAAATTACAAATTAAAACAACAATAAAAAAAAACTGTTATTTGAATTTTGTACTCTTGTTTTGTTGGTGTAGCTTATATAAAATAAAAGTTATGAACTCATACAAACTAATAAGTATACTACATTTTAGAAGATTTTTTTAAGCCACTAACTAACTAACTAACTCTATGGCTTATGGAACTCGCAAGTTTATCGCCGCAGTAACAAACGTTCGCCATTGGATTCTATCCTGGGCAGTATCAAGCCAGTTTTCATCACGAACACCTACTTCTCGAAGATCTCTTCTAATATTGTCCTCCCAACGACGTCTCGGTCTTCCCAATGGCCTCTTTCCATCGGGCCTTCCAACCAGGATAGAATATAATCTTCGTTTTTCCCCCATCCGAGCTACATGCCCTGCCCACCTTAGTCGTCTCGATTTCATTATCTTTACAACATCTGGTGAATCGTACAGTCCGTGGAGTTCTTCATTAAGCCACTACTGCTGCCAAATGAATATAGGTCTAAACTTGTAGACTCCCCACCACACAACCATAAGTCAACTGACCCAGTCAGTTGTCAGTGATCATTGTGCAATCAGTTGTAGTGGAATGTCTTGTGGAATATTAGTGTAATAAGTGGACCTTTTTGTTATTACAATGGAGTGTTCTGTACGATTAATAACTGGTGAGTTGTGTTATAAACGTGATTATCAGCTTTTTTTTTTCTAAAAAAATATTTAAAATAAATGATTTGAGTGAGAAAGAACAAACATTATTGGAACTGTCAGAACATCAAGTAAACTGGAAACTATTTGTAACTATCATAAAATTAAGTACCTTCAGAAATAGCATCATGTGTTTGGAAGAAACTGTAGCGATCCTTTGAATATTCTTTAAAAAATTATAAGAAGTGGTTTAAGAGAAATTCTTGAGCATTTACAAAAAAAGAAAAAAAAAGTTCCTTCTGTGCTAATATTAGGCAAATCTCTGTGCCCTACATGTAACAAGAAAATATTTGATGCAGTGGTAGAAGAAAGAACATTGCTAAAGAATTTCAGCCAGAAATAGAACACGAAAAGGCATTTATCGGAGAGGATACTAGTTTAAAGGTATTAGATACAATTTGTAAATCATTTCTTTTGTCCCTTGCCGCCAAAATAAGAAAACTCAGTAAACCAAAAAGTCGATCAACATTAAAAACTCACCGTCAATTTTTACACAGAAAAAATAAGTTCAGCTGTCAGAAAAATGGATTCTACTTTCAATGAAACTTTGACAGATGAAGAGGAAAAAGGTGAACAAAGAGAAGAAGAATTATCCGGTGAATACAAACAACTTATTGAGCAGCTAAAAGACAAATGTAAAGAAGCTAAAAAAGAACAAATAAAAATCATGCAGTCTTTTACCTAGTCTTTGTCTTTGCAGTCTTTGTCTAGACAAAGGATACGTGATGAATTGAATGTAACAGCGAATCAAGTACGGTTAGCACGAAACTTAATGAAAACTCAAGGCATGTTAGCAGATTTGAAAAAGAAAGATGGCAACATATTAAGTGACGAAGTTGTAAGTGATGTCATTAAGTTTTATGAAGACGATGACAAGAGTCGTGTGTATCCTGGAAAAACGTTGGTAGGTCATACGGTTGGTAGGTCAACGTTTTGCCTTTTGCCATCAATATTAGCCGGTACACACAACGTATGTGTTTGCAAATACCATCAGAATGTCAAACTTATGGTAGAAGAAGCAGAACTGAACATAGATTATAAAGACTTAATTGATTTACTGGTTTGCAACTGTATACTCAGAATAGTAACTGTATGCTCGATAAATGTGAGTTCTGTCCAGGAAAGGAATTTCTTCTTGAGCTGTTAAACAATTAAACCGATGATCTTCCAGATGATGTCCCTTTCAAGCAAAGTACTGATCGAGCAAAGCTGATCACTCGAGTTATACCCCTTGATGAATGTTTTGAGGAATTGAAAACTGATGATTTTGAAAATACGTCACTTCATTGCAAGAACGCAGTCGAAATACTTGAAAGAACTAAAGAAAAAGTTATAAAAAGATGTTTTTCTTAACCGTATGCGATTTTGCAGAGAATTTCACTTTCATCATACAAGATGCAATTCAGAGTTTCCATTGGTTCAATCCACAAGCAACACTACATCCTTATGTGTTTTACTACAAGAAAGATGATGATGATAAGATTTACTGCAAAAGCTTGTGTGTAATAAGTGACAACTTGGAAATTGTGCACACTTTTCAAAAGTACTTTGTTGAAGAAGTTAAGAAAGTAGCACCAGAGGTAAAATAATAATAATAATATATTTTAGTGATGGTGCCAGTAGCCAATATAAAAATAAAAATAACTTTAACAACATTTGTCACTATAGGTCTGATTTTGACCTTGAAGTCGAGTGGAATTTCTTTGCATCCTCACACGGCAAAAATGCGTGTGATGGGATTGGTGGTACGACAAAAAGAGCGGTGACCAAGGCAAGCTTGCAGCGACCATATAACAATCAAATTTTAACGGCTGAACAAGTTTTATGTTGATAATATATCAGGCATACATTATATCTGTGTTTCATCAGAAGAAGTGCAGTCAAACAGTACGAAATTGAAAAAGAGATTTTCTACTTGTAAACGAATTATCAATACCAGGTCATATCAAAGATTTGTACCTCTAACTCAAACCCAAATCAGATGTTTAGAGTACTCACAATCAGAAGAATTTACTGCTTGCAGCACTTCAGTACATCCAGAACATAGTATGTTGTCATTGGAAATAGAAAATAATGATACAGTTGCCTGCATTTACGACGAGAAATGGTGGATTGAGATAATTGAAGACACCAGTCAGGGAAATAAGAACCTCCTTTAAGAACACCTGTCTCTAAGAATGACAAAGTTTGGGTGCCAATCAGTAATGTCCTACGGAAACTAACACCAACAGAGTTCACAACTACTACAGGTCGTAGCTTCAATATCAGTGAAAAACTGTGTACAGAAATTAGTCAACTGTTTACATCACTGATGTCTAGACAGCAGAGCTATAGGAAGAAAAGAAATAACAGTTTTTTTTTTCAAATTGTTATTCATAAATTAATCAAAATTTCCTTAGTGTGTTATTTTGACTTCTTTTGTTAGAAGTTTTATATCTACGCCTTATAGCGTTTTATGGCATTTCTGCTATTTCAAAAAAAAAAAAAAAAAAAAAGTCTCACTGATAAAATTTTAACCACTTGTTACTACACAGATATCGTCTATTTTGTGCAAATTTGGGATTTTTCAAGTGTGTTCCTTCCGAGATATTTGATTGAAAATACCCGATTTTAGAAAAATCGCAATGTTTGCAAATCGACAAGAAATAAAGATATGGTTCTCAGATCTGAAACTATTTTGGGAAGTTGTATACCATATACTGTCTATCCAGACAAAAAATTGAAGGTGAGTCTCAGTTATTTCTTTTAAAAAATTTAATTCAAGAATGAAGATTTTGATGCTTCAAACCTCATTATTCAAAACTTTTTTTTTTTCGAAGTACTAAAGCCTAAATGTGCACAGAATAATATAAAATGTTGTACATTTCATTCTGTTTATATGCTTTTTCTTGTTTGAACAGAATATCTTTAAAAACAAAAAAGTTACATAGCTTAACGCAAACCTCTGGGAAGTGCAAAATATGCTGACGTGCCTATACAAAATGGCCGCCAAAAAACTGAACATATAACAAATTAATAAATGCCTGTTTTCACCTCTCTGAATGTTGTACAAACTTTGGTTAAAAAGAAAATGTCAGCGACCATCATTGGTTGATTTGATTTGGATTGACCCATATGAAAGTAACATATGAAAGTAAATCCAGTATGGTTTTTATTTGCGTTATTCCTCTTCAACTCCTGATCGATTTTCTCTCAATTTCCGTATCTTGTCAATTACTTTTACATGATGTAAAAAAAATGTTTCTGATGCTGTAATCCCTTTGATACTTCATTAATGAGCGCCACTATGTTGAAATAAATTGAATAGTAACTTTAAGAATTCTATCCGCGCCTAACTTGGAACAGAACGACAAAAAGGGAATATTTTGATATAAATAACCTTGTTATTTCTGTTGTAACTCCCAACGAAAATAATACACATTTCTGGGATATCAACCTTCACAAGAAGAAAATATTTTCAAAATGTTAAAAAAATTATTCCTAAACCCATCAGGATGCATTTACAAAACATTCCCGAAAATATCTTCTGAATCATGAGATCATATTTCTAATTTATTGAAGAGTTTGGGGGCTACGAGTGGTGGACTTTGTTTGAATGTTTGTTATCGTCTTTAGGCACCTCTGGCTCAGGCTGAGAGTGGTAGGGGATACGAACCCTCTCAGTAGAAGTCGAATATCTATACAAGGTGATACAAAAGATTTTTGGATAATAGTTAATCTCATTATAAAATAGTGCAAAAGGAGGGACTACACGGAACAGTGACATGAAAGCGGGAAACTTTGGATTTGTGAGAGGAAAGAGACTAGTCGAATGTTTAAGTCAGAAGACTGTTCATTCGGAATACAGTTTTCAAGAAGCCTCAGAAGTTGACATGAAAAGGTCCAAATGGAGCTAGAATTGAATTATTTTCAAAACAATATGGCCTTTAGGCGCCTATGGCTCAAATCGATGGAGCTAGAAACGAAATAGATTATGTCGTATCGAATAATAGAGAAATCGTTCAAAATGTGTGTTCAAGAGTTTTAAAATCTCGAGTGATCCTAGAATGGAGATATATAAGGTTAAACAAAACACAAGATCAGAGGAAAAACGAGTTTTAGATTTAGAAAATATAGCGAAAAGTAGACAAACTCGATATTGAACAAAGCAACAGACTCAGTGTGTCGGAAGAAATAGAAATATATGAGCTGCAGAAATAAAGTACTGACCGCGATAATAAAAGCCAAGGAAATTGCAGGCAGAAAAGAAAAAGAGAGTAACATCTCAGAACAAATTAAACTTTTCATAAAGGAAAGAAGGAAAAAGTAACATACAAAGGATTGAATACATAGAAATAAATAAAACCTTAAAGAAGGGGAATATGTACGAAAATCTTGTTAGGAAAGCAATCGATGAAACTGAGGGAGAAAATAAATAATGGCAGTTAAGAGACCTGCTGGCACCGTAACCAGAAATAAGGAGATTATAAAAATATATTTGAGAATTTCTAAAGATAATTGTACTATTCGGAGAGACTAATGATGTAGAATTTGAATTGAATTTTATTTAAGGTCTTTAGACAACTTTGGGCTCAGGCCGGAAAATGATGTAGAAATCCCAGACGTAATGAAATAATATTATTTGTTTATTTTCACAATGAAATTAAGAGGGACTGAAGAGCGCGTAGACATCAGCAGGGTAAAATATTGTATGTGTCATAACATCCCAGCACTAGCATCGTATTCATTTTAAGGGATCAGACCAGTTGCACATTTTTTTCGATATTTATATCAACCTACTTGCTCAAATAGAATCTTTCGGAGGTAAACTAAACACAAATGCAGGTGGAGGGTGTCAGATGACAAACCTTTAATAAAATGAAAATAAGTCAATGAGCAGAACAGGCTATGAAAGTCCTCTTCGCTGGAAGCTAGTTGGTACAAATGTATATAACCTTTCGAAGACCAGTTTAAAATGAAACAAATGAACTGAGGTGGGTTCGCATGTACATATACCGTAACAATTAGTTATAGACTTGCGTTGAAACACGGAAAGCAATAGAGTAACAGTAGTTTAACATACTTTTCTTCTAATTCACAATGGTTCAAAATGTCCTCAAATCTTGCAATTTTAATTGAACTCATTTCCCGACGTCATACAATGATGAAATTTTGCACAGTGACGTACGTCGGGTGACAATACAATATTCCATTGTTACTTTCATATATTTCTATATATTTTTTAGTAAGAACTTCTTTATCCTAAAATAAATACTAGCCCGCAACGATGTTCCCTTTGACTGGATCCAGAACACTTTAGGGTTTGGGTGACAAAACATCAGCTTACAAATATAGGATTAGGAAAAAGGAACCGAACACCGAAATAACTTGAAAAACTAATTTAAAAAACATTTTTAAAAACGCACTTTTCTTAAGAAAATAAAACAATTCGTACTAAAAGCAAAATGATAATAATAATAAATAAATAAATTTAAAAAAACTTTTTAAATGCATACTTTTCTTAAACAATTCGCACTAAAAAGCAAAAAATAATTTTGTTTATGTAAGATTAAAAGGAAAAGCATGGGGAGCGCTCTTATAGAGCCACTATAAATTCTTCAATTGGCGTGCCCCACGCTTTTCTTTTTAGTCATGCATAAACAAAATTATTATTTTTTGCTTTTTAGTGCGAATTGTTTAAGAAAAGTATGTCTTGAAAAAGTTATTTTTTTTTTTCATCTGAGTGCAGTTGTTAGGAATAAAATGCATTTTACGAGTCATTGGTATATAAGTAAATTGAGTCTGTTGCAGTGTATGACACATATAACGTTCTATTTCTCGTGCGAATTTTGGAATGAAAAGTTTAAAGTAAAATTCCAGTAAGTATTAACTGCCTCTCCCTTCTCGCTCCTAGACAGGATTCAGTCTGCATTCGCTGTTTTCGCAAAATGTGAAAGGCATTCCGACATTGCAACAGAACTTTGCACCATTTTTGCAAACGTGCTAAAGGGAACCTATGATACAGAGGGATTCTCAAGTCGTAGGCTAGCACATGTTCGTGACCCTTCTTGAACAAATCACATGAAGTCTGTTCTTTCGTTCCATCTGACTACAAGGAGCCAACAGTAGTGTATTTGCTGGACACAATAAATTTTAAAGAGAAAATGAAAGATACGTCCTGTACATTAAACATACCCTTCGCTTTCATTTTGAACAGTGGTCGTATACTCTACTTTCTTTCAAGAGGTTTCGACTTGAGCACTTGTTCAGCCACTCTCCGAATCTGAAAAGAAGTGACTAACCCATAATCCACTTACCGTATGCTTCAGGTACAGGAAAAGATAATCATTTACAGGAATTTGGAATTACTTTGTCATGTATTTCATAACGTTTAGTACAATAGCAAGGTGGCTTGGCTTATTATCATGAAAAAAGAAAACTAGATTAGGATCATCAAATAATAAAGAAAACCATTTTGTAAAATGTTTTGCGAGTGAAGTATGTGTCGAATCAAAATCCTGCATTATATATTGTTAAAGTGTGAGCTTAGAAGAAAAGAACAAAATACATATGTAAGTTTGAATATATATCTACTTATTTTAAGTCATCATCATCTCTTCTGCGGAAGGTGACCGGAGCATTAAGGATAGTTTAGGTCCCTCCAATGACTTACTCCTTCCTCCCTAACAGGTCCGTAAAACCCTCCCTGTTTACGCCCTACAGCTCATAAACATAAAACTTTTTCGCAGAAAAAGCAACAGAAACCTTGTCTAAAATAGGTGCTTACCCCTATTTTTAATCTTACACTCACTGATGTGAAAATCGTAGATAAACCATTGACTCCCACCCTCCACCCATCATTTTCTTTTTATAACGCAGGGTCCAATACCTAGTAGCGAAGTCCAGGGCCATGCATCAGCATGGGCTGCGAGGATTTGAGTTTTGCTCACGCCGGATACTCTTATAGATATTTCTCTTGATTTCACTTAGTTACGCCAGGGGACGGTACCTCGAATTAAGGCGAGGGCGTATTCCCATCTACCGAACGTCAGTAAACTTTAACGAAGCCCAAAAATGCTCCAAGCACATACAATGTACAGTTTAAATAATTCAATTTTATGAACTCACTGAGAGCTGGGAAGTGTGAAGATCTGCTAGATGATACAAAAACAGCTTCTTAACCTCGCAAAAGTTATACCGTGTATGTTCATCTAATGCCTGTAGCAAAATAGCTTTCAACTGCTTAAAGAAATCTAAGAGGACTTCAAGATTGCTGTTAATAGAATTTCGGCTCAAGATAACCTACATTCAGAACAGTAATTCTTCCAAAATTTTACTTTGATGAGGATTACACATTCTTCTTTACATGCCACTTCGTTATATGTTACTTTTATGCGTTGATCTGGTGAGACTACAAACTTCTGATATGATACTTTTGCGCTCTATGCGTAATCAGTCTCTAACACGGACCTAGACTAAAGAAGGTAAACAGAAACTGACTTCAGATTTTGAGTTCAGCGACCTCAGTTTCAATCTGGTGACATAATTTTCTCGTACGGTGCGTTTATACTTATATACACTTGCGAATTTTGGTATATTCTATTCGGATTTTAATTACTTTCTTCTCAGATGTTCACTATTTTCTTCGGTCTGTTTAATTTTATTTTGCTTAATTAGTAGAAGAGTGTTAGTTTTATTTTTTAACTGAGATATGAAGCGTATTTTACAAATACTAGGACGCTCTTAAGGTTTATACGAGGATAAGTCATGGCAACATTTTTTTTTTGTCTCTCTCTCAAGAATGCGGCACTAGCACGCAATTTCGAAATATATAAATTGAAGGGGCCGCTGTTCGGTGCTGTTAAATATATGAATGAACAGTGCAGGTCATGTGTACCAAAGGTAAATAGGGAAGTGCGAAAAAGTCATAAAACCAAAGTATCGTGTTTACACGCGCTTTTTTTACAGGACTACATTGGTAATACATAAATAAAGAAGGTGCATATATATCGCCCTATGTACCCTCAAAGTAATCTCCCAGAGCATCCACAACACGCTGCCAGCGTTGTGGGAGGCATCGAATAACACCACCCGATCAGGTTGGAGTCGAGACATCTTACGTTTCACGACAACGACAATGTTATCTCGAGTCCGAAACCGTCTCCCACGCAGTGGTACCTTAATTTGGGTATGAGGTAAAAATAAAAGCTCCCTAAGGCGTTCTACAGTGCGTCCTTGGAGAACGTCTATTTTCACATCCGAACGCTGTTCACGCCGAGTTACTTCCATATTGCACGACGGGTTGACTCACCAGTCGCCACTAATGTTCTCGCGCCTTCTGTGTGACAATCTTTACACACACTGCCATCTAGTGACGTGTTTACGTACTATGGGTGATGTGCTCTTCGGGGCGTACAATCATATTGTTGTCACATTTTTATTTTGGAGAAGAAACAATAGTTGCAATAACTTATGCCCCAACCGTTGCATAAAAGAATATTAAAAAAATATTTCAGAAAGTCCTTTACATTCTGCCTTATTTCGTTCTTCTTCGTACGATCGTAGGTAGGTTAGGATTATGCAAAGGTGTTTCTTCTAATACTAAATCATTTCTGTTGTACACACAATGACGATAGCAAATGGAGGTTGGAGTTATAAGAAATAATAGCTCTTTTCTCCTGGATAATTGTTTCACTGTACGCCTAACAGTTAGACAACCAACACGACAGTACAAACATGCGCCAAAACATGGAATGCCAGGATATTTCTCCATTCGGAGCAAGAAAGAATGAGCAGTTGAATATCATTTAGAGAATCACGAGATAGATAGGAATTAATGCAAAGAAATGGAAAATAATAATATGATCATCATGCAGTGCAACAAAACTTGTCTTGTTCAAACACAAACACAGAGAGAGAAAGAACAAGAAAGCATGGGAAAAGACGGGGAAAGAGCGAAAAAGAGGGTAAAAGAAAAAAGAGGGAAAATAGCCGAAGACATGGAAACAAATTAAATTTTAACGCTTAAGGATACACAGTCTGCGTCTTTTCCCCCTGTCCCCCCCCCCTCTCTCTCTGTCTTGTGTTATACAGAGATTAAGGGAACAAGAAAGCATGTTTTTTTTAGCGAACATCATTTACAGCACTTAATTCCTTGAAGAAAATAATTTGAAATTCAGGTGGAGAATCCAATCAAGAACCTTGAGAATGAGAGTCTCACATGCTGATCACTTAGCTACACAGACCATAACAAATGTATTTAAATCAGCCATTAAACAGCAGCGAGTTATCCCCGGTTCCATTCGAAGTTTGAATTTTATTTAGGGGCTTTAGGCATCTATGCCTCAGCCCCCATGTTCCATAAAAACATTTGATCTGTAGATCAAGATCAAGCGTGAATTAATCCTCAATCTTGAGAACTTACTGTTACACAAACATATAACTCGAATTAATCCAGGATTAAAAGAGTGATGTCTGTCATGTAGTGTGTATATATTAATTATGATTTTGTATAATTGTACATAAAGAATGTATAATTCTGTATCAAAAGCACGAAGTAAGAAAGCAAGACAGTTTAGATTTTAAGTTACGAATATTCATGTTGTAATCTCATTGGAATGGAATGCGAATACAACAGGTGCATGTAATTCAAGCAATATGTAATTAGATACCTTATGTTTTACAAAGGAAATAAGAGATTGGAATGAGTATATTCAGTGAAATATCAGATTTCATCGAGACAGCCGCCTCCTGAACTTTGGAATCCCAAAGGTCAGTTTTACTCAACAAGAGCAGAGTGCAAGAAATTAGGTAATGGTATCAAAGGACAACTCCACCTACGTAGCTCTGATTGATCAGAAATTATTACTACTTTTCTCCAGTTGGAGATTACGTCAAATGTTCCTATTGCTGGGATTATAACCCATATGTTAACATGGAGTGAGCTTTGGTATATAACCTGTTACCCGACTCGAGAGAATGCACAAGCACCAGTCTCAGTCCGCCTATCACATTGAAGTAACATCTATTCAGCAAGTGACCAGACTCAGCTCTTAGTGACAAAGTTATTCAACTAGCCAATAATTCTGGATTTCGTTATTACACAAGAACTCTAGGTACTCTCAATGCTGCGAGAACATGTTATTAAAACATATTGTAGAGTGCCGTGCATGCGCTCTCGAAGTTACGGAGATATGTGCAGGTGTGCAAAATTACATATTCGTAGTTTGAAGTATATTCGAGTTGAGAACCCCTGAAATTGCGCATTTTAGGCTAACTGATTCACTCACTCACTCATCATATTGTTTAGGGCGTTCGCAATAAGCATGGAAGTGGCATGATGCTATGGTTGTGGAAATAATAACGAAAACTCTGGATCAACAAGAGTATAGTATATGGTCAACAAGCAAAAGGAGTAGCTCCAAGTACGTTCCTCATCCTAAAACAGTGCATCCTTTGCATTTACAACCATGCAGAGTAATAGTAGAACTCCCTTATAAGTCCATTTGAATTTCTCTATTATAAATATATGCTATGGTTGTGGAAATAGTAACGAAAACTATCTGGATCGACAAGGGTATAGTACGTGGCCAGCAAGCAAAGGGATATTCATCATCTTAAAAGAGTATATCCTTTGCATTTATAACCATGTACAGTAATAGTAGAACTCTCTTAGGAAAACTGTTAAGTCGATCTGAATATCTCGAGTGGAACCGTTCAACATCATTCATCTTCAAGAATAATAGTAGCAGTAAACATTAACCAACATAAACACAGGAGTGGGAGTGGGATCCACTTCAAAATAATTCCACACTTCACTCATAGTACCAACACACAAACGGGGTGAAATTGAAAGTACATGAGCAATCAGCGAGAGGATCCGAGCAATGTTCGGTTGTTTTCGAGAGTGCATTATTGTAGATAGATATTTCCGGCAAGATCGTACAGAATACATGTCTCTTCGTGCAAGTACGTGCTTCTATTACTTGTATCTTATCCCCCTCACCA